>OX382186.1:1658149-1941752 GCA_947507545.1 Clistopyga incitator | reverse complement strand
TGTGAAAATGCGGATTTCCGCATGCGAAGCATGTGCGAATTCGCATTTTACATGTTTAGTAAAATAAAAATAAATGTTTTATCTCTTGTCAACCTCTCGATAAATGCAGCCTCCTCAGATTTGCAATCACCGTCAGGGATTCCTCAACGTCTAATCTGGAAACAAGAAATGCTAAGATAATTTAAAAGAAGAGTGATGTTCACTTACTGTGGCATGCCATAATTCTATTTATAATAGTCTGTGCGCGAAGTACGGTTTTGCGCATGCTAAAGGTAGATCTACCACTTTGACTAATGCCACATTAGTTCGAGGGAGAATGTGACAGAATTTCAAGGGTAGCAAGATTTTTACCTTATGAAGAACTGTTCGGAAATTCTCTTCAATCTCTCCCTCGACCTGATGCGGCATCAGATAAGACGTGGGGACTACCATAACATCGCTTCACTCCGCGAGTGCAAAATCGTACTGTCCACACTGGTAACACAAAATGTTGTTCGAAACACGTGCAAGAAACTTTTTCACAACTCGTGTGTAAGCCGCACTCATCTTCGGCTCGACCTGCAAACTCGCATTCGTTTTGAAGAAGCTTCATTGCACTTATATCGAAAACAAGTATTAGTAAGTCGCGGTAGTAAATAATACTTCAACTTTACCGATTTATTTCAAATTCCATTTCGTATCTATGGATAGCCGCATCCGTCAATTGAAGATCGAGAGGTCTTCAATTCCTATGTCGACCTCCGTTCGATAAGGCGCGATATTCGGACACAGCTGTTTCGATGACCTTAGAGAGATTGGCTGGAAATTTGATTTGGTTTGAGATGTTAAATCAACAAAAGTCATCGTTGCCAAGAGATGGGCGATGTTAAGAATAAATATCGATGTCAAAAAAATCGATTAATTGAAAAATCACTATCAAAAACTATAAAAGTCATATATCATCGATTAGTTATTAAAAATCATCGGAACATCGATTATTTTACATCAATAAAGTAGAAAACCATAAAATGTCGAAAGAAAATCAGGAAATTATATTATTGGTATAAACAAAGCCACTCAAGATCTCAAGGTACATTCAATACACACAATAATGCTTTAAGCGAATTTTCTTAAACTCTGTTCTCGTAACTCAGACTATATATTTATCGCATTCAAAACCTAGGCAGAGAATCCACAAGAAATCAAAATGAGGATTTGAGGACACTAAATAGAAAATAGGATGATAGTTTATTGGTCGGAATAGCAGTGATGCAAAATTATCAACAGTTGACATTTCTATGAAAGTGACAAAATGTACTTTGTAATACCGCACAGATCATGTTCGATTTTCTCCGCCCATGTTTCATAAATAAACATTTAACATCGATTAATCGGTTTTGAGAAACATCAGGTAAAAAAACGGTTATTCGAAGAAGAAATTAGCGGTGCTCTTTTGAATTAATCGACGAACATTGCCCGTCCCTATCATTGCCCGTATATTCCTCCATACATAACTGTACATAAGTTATGGTGAGGACGAAGAGGCGCACTCTTTTTTAATACTAACTCATCATCTTCCAAATTGGTTGGTGAATTCCAACGCATTTGGCTGCGTGAAAATGAAAATTCTCACAGGTATTGTTGGTGCGTACAGGGTTCTTATAGACAGACAAGACATCTCTCAATGGAACCCAGTACGATCTTAAATAGGCGCCGAACGTCTGTAAATTCGGTTGGTCTTCTTGATCTATTAGGGTTGTGATATGCCTGGCTCCATCTTGAATATATTCGGCTGGCAACTGAGCCAGAGCATAGCACTTCTCGAGAATGTACTCGCAATTGCGAATTCGCAGATTTTCCCATTTTTTTCACGATGGCCTATGAAAACATTACATACACTCAGTCAAAAGATCAAGGGAACAGAAAGATTTTCAGCTTTTTTCTTTTTTTTTAACGGTTGTAATTTTGTAATAAATTGTCGAATCGTAATGAAGCAAAATGCATTTTAAAGCTTGAAATATGTAGTTTCGAAATCATATCATTAACGTTTTTATTTTATTTTACCAGATACTACCAGATTTAGAGTGTCATAAGGCACTTCTAGAGCATTTCTTGCCGTTCACGAAACCGACCTTTAGCTCACTGTGCTATCATTCGTTCATGAGTTATTGAGAATTTACAAAAAGGTTCTTTTTGCTCTAAATGCCAATATCCCGGCGACAAATCGTCGTACAGAGATAAAAAACCCACCATTTTTAAGTTAATAAGTTCGGGTAAATGACCCCAGTATTAATAAAACAACAATAGTATATTGTGCAAAAAGTGCCGAAAGTAGGTTATTTTCGCATGAATTGCCCATCCTGTTTTTAGAAATAGCGGTGCATACACGAGATTTCTTCGGGACGATTTCGCATGCGTAAATTGCTCGTTTTTTGGCACGAGTGCGTAATGTAAATGAGAGTGCACAAATTTACTAAAAAAAAATATACAATTTTTCAAAAATCAATGAAAAAAGTGAAAATTTTTCTGTTCCACTAATTTTTTGGTTGCGTATACATACAATCATCAAGCACATTTCTTTAGATATGTGGAAGTGACTTACAGCCTTATAATGGAATAAGCAGCCGCAGATTCTCGCATTCGGGAAATTAGTCCGGAAGCTATTGATTTGAGCAGCTTCGAAGTCACCGGTAATCGTCGTTACATTTTCGCGCAATGAAGGTACCATATCGAGAATCTTCTTCCAGATTGCATCGTACATGGTAGTCGTTTGCGACGATGCAAAGACAATAATTGCTGGAAATCCCTAATAAAATATTTGCTTAGCTTATTGTGATACGAATATTAAGTTAGTCCAAGCGGTACCGTCCCGGAAATGAGAGATTCAGGTAGAATTCTAAACGTTTCAAAATGGAATAAAAATCTGAAAAAAAATAAAGCATATACAAGCTGTACGAAAGATTGTTTTTGCGTAACAATAATATCCAAAATTTTTTAGCAAATTAATGAAAAAAAAAAACTTGTTAAATAAATTACCTGGTAACACAACGTTCTTTTCTAATGAAAATAATTTGTCACCTTTTCTCAATACGTATTAATTTTTATTTTTTTCTTTTTCGTGATTTCAAAACTTTGTGATTTTGTTGAATAATTTTTTACTAATTTCCAAAGCTCCAAAAGATTCGAAAAAAATCCGTTTTTATAGTATAGAATATATATAGTATAAAAACAGTTTTTCTATACTTGATTTTATACCGATTTTTATTCAATTGGGAATGTACCACTCGGAATACCTTCACAAATCCACAAAATCACGCTATAACAAAGCTTACAGCATCGATCTTCCGGAAGTGGATCGTCTAAACTTGCTGTAATCCGGGTAACGGTGATCTCATCTATAGTTTAAAAAGATAGAGGAAGTGAATGCCCGAGAAGGTTGTATCGCGTAACAATTCGATTCGGTTTACGGACTCGCGTCAAATATGACGAGACGTGGCAACGTCTCGACACCAGGTAAAAAAAAAGAAATATGGGAGGGACGATGTAATACCACATGAGACGAGGCGCTACCGCTTTTCCGATTTACTGCGCGTTGGGACGATTTTCAGTTACTTTCTAATGTACATCGAGTTATCTCTGTACATACGTCACGTACGAAAAATGTTTTAGGTTCAATATTTCTGATTTAATATTCTCTTTCGAATGAGCCCTGTCGGTCATTTATTTGTACCTTAAATGTACCATCAGCGTATAGCTGCGTGGAACATGACAGTGGCTGCCGCATGTCTTCGTGCATCAGTATTATGGCAGTCGAACTGTCTGTAGCACGTACACTTCCCTGATATAAATGCCGTAGAGGAGGGTATTCGTGCAGCATATCCCCGAATTCCACCAAATTGTGCGGAGTGGGTGGCACATTTTCTCTCCTTGCCTTTTCTATTTTTTGCTTATATTCGTTGTAATATGCCAAACTGTTAGCAATCGGGCTATACCTTCAAGCATTGAAAAATTGTATATTACGATACGAGTGCGATGAAACTTTATCTCACGAGTGTGAGTTTGCAGCACGAAACGAAGGCGAGTGTGGCAATCACACGATTTGAAAAAAAGATGTTCGGGTGTTTCGTATACAGTTTTATTTCACTATTGCGAGCATGTGAGAAAAAAGGGACTGTAAGATATTACTTACTCCTCTTTTGCTTTAACACGATCGAAAATAGCTTTGGGATCTTCCGACGTCAAAGTTAATTTCAATATTTCGGCTGTAAATTTTTCGCGCAATGGCAAATGCTCATCGGGAAGATGCTCGTGACGGCCTTCGACGGTGATCGGCTGGTTTCCAAGGTCGTCCAGTGAATTAACATAAATCACTGCCGAACAGTCTTCCTTGCTTCTTTGCTGACACCGAAAAATCGTCCCGCTACCTCTCTTATCACGATGATAAACGTATCCTCCATAAAAATATCTCGTGGTATTGCTCTGCTTTCCAGGTAATCGCTGCATTCTGTATTGTCGTATTATAATATGTTACGATATGAGTGCAACGAAGTTGAAACCTCTCACGAGTTACGAAAAGTTCTCGCTCGAATTTCATATACTATTTTATTTAAATAGTGCGAGACGTGTGATTTTTCGCACGCGAAGGGAAGCGGATTAAATAAAAAATAATTAATAAGCGCGGAGTAAATAATAAATAATAAATAATCGCGATCATGAGTCTCAAAGATTCTTAGAGGGCAACGGGAGCAGGGGCTCTTCGGAATCACCCGAACGGAAGCCAGAAAGATGCGAACGGTGGAGAGGAATCTTCGAGACTCGCGATCTATATTGATTTGCGGTACAATCACTCAGTCTTAAAATTATTTCTATTCACCTTGTTTGCTCTTTTTCTTCTAAAAAATGCGCTCACATACACACACTGAAAAAAAAGTCGTTGGTCCACTAACTGGAACGAGGCTAGATGACAGCCGTGATGACATACGAATGCAGCTGTTTCCTGTTCACTGACATGCGACTTGAATATGTAGTTTTCCTACATATTCAATATATTCTTAATACTGTGTGCACAATATTTTGTGTCCGATGATTGGGGCATTTCTTATAAGATAATTGCGTGCACAAAAATAATCCAACGTCTTATTTTTGTGAACGTTCCTAATGAATATGTGTAAAATTAAAATTCATTTGTAATGTGTAAGGAAAAAATGTATACATCTTTTCTGAAATAATTATTTCATGCTAACAATATTGATGATTAATAGTTTTTTCTTTCTAATGTGTACAAAAATTTCATACACAAATTACGCAATGTGCAGGACACTTTTTCAATAAATACTAATTTTATACCAATGTGTACGTTTGAAATCATTATGTGCACGTTTTATTGCATTTTTTCAAATGTGCACAACTCTCTTTGTGTACAATTCTTATGTGCATGAATCATACCCTGTCGATCCGACGACTATTCGTTAATATTGTGATATCCGTAAAACTTATGGGATTATGAAATATATATTAGGTTGGGGAAAAAGAAATCCATTATTTTTTCGGTAGATGGCTGTACTGATAGATTTCTCGTAAAGTATCGATCAAACAATTTCAGATTTATGCTCGTTGGAAAGGTGACATTTCGCAGTAAAAAAAATTCTTTTGCTTTTTTTTGTTTGGTGCATTCAGTTGTGAGTTACAGGGTGTTAAAAATGGAAGTGAACAAAGAGAAAATTCGGTACATTTTACAGTTTTTCTTTGATAAAGGCGAAAATGCAAGCCAGGCGACTAAAATTGTGAATGGTGTTTATGGTTCCGATACTGTAACAGCCGATTATGTTCAATTTTGGTTTCGTAGATTCCGTTCAGGAATTTTTGATGTTAAAGATGCACCTCGCACAGGTAGGCCGGCCGTCGAAAATGTCGATACAATCGGAGAAATGATCGAAGTTGACCGGCTGTTAGCAGTCGTAACATCGCCCAGGAGCTAAAAATCGACCATAAAACAGTTTTAAACCATTTACCCAAAGCTAGATTCAAAAAGAAGCTCGATGTTTGGGTGCCACACCAATTAACAGAAAAAAACATGATGGATCGAATTTCCATCTGCGAAGCCTTGGCCAAACGGAATGAGATAGACCCATTTCTTAAACGGATGGTGACTGGAGGTGAGAAATGGATCACATACGATAACCCTGTTCGAAAACGATTGTGGTCAAAGAGCGGTGAAGCACCTCAAACGGTGGCCAAACCAGGACTAACGGCCATCAAGGTTCTGGTATGCATTTGATGGGACTGGAAGGGGGCCAAAAAGAGAGGTGTCATGTTCCACCAGGACAACGCTAGGCCACACACATCTACAGTAACTCGCCAGAAACTTCGGGAGCTTGGTTGGGAAGTTTTAATGCATCCGCCATACAGTCCGGTCTTGGCACCAAGCGATTATCATCTTTTTCTTGCATTGCAAAATTTCTTTAATGATAAAAAATTGACATCTAGGGAGGATTGTGAAAATCGACTACTAGAGTTTTTTGCAAATAGAGACCAGGACTTCTATGAGAGAGGCATTATGGAGTTACCTTTAAAATGGCAACAAATCATACAACAAAACGGTGCATATTTAACCCAAATCAGACAATCCGAAGCATGTTAAATAAAGTCCTGAAGTTCATATAAAAATAATGGATCTCTTTTTCCCCAATCTAATATACAGGGTGGGGCACTAACTGTTGCCACCTTGAATATTTCTGTAATTATCGGCGTCATAAAAAAATGTTCTAAACAAAAGTTATACGGTACGAGAGGGGCCATCAAATGCGACCATTTTTTCCAATTTCCGTGGAGGCGCTGACGAACAGTGAAGGTCACCTCCATTTTTTTAAATGGTGTTTTGTAAGGAGTCTGGTGTAGGTGGTTTTTACAAAGAGGGTGCACGTGATTTAATTACAAAAAAATAACAAATGTTTATTTTCAACAATAACACAAAAAAAAGGATTATTGATTACAGTGAGTGTTGTCCCGGAATTAATTAAGATTCGATGCCAAGAAGTCCCGCCCGTTGGCCCCGAAAATGCCGCACGACCCGAAAAACAAAATGATAGCGATCACGCGTTGAATGTTTTTCCCGATATTTCCCGGTTTTCTCCCGTGAAGACAGGGAGCTCGAAAAGCCCTGCCCCGATTCCGAAACTGATCCCGTGAATATCCCGTGAATTGAAGGAGAGAAAACTGAACCGAAATTTGAATGTAACCCGAGAATTTCGGCAAAGGCCGAGAAGAGCCCGAAAACACGTGTTCCTCACTTCGCTGATGGATCGAGAAGGAAGAGTCGTTACGGCAAATCGATGAAGAAGCGGCTCGCGCAGGCGCGTAGCGTTCGCAACCGCAGTGCCCGGAAAGTGGCGCCGCCAGCGTCAGCGGCCGCGCACGAAACCAAACCCGAGGCCGCGCAACGGCTGATTTTAATTTGCTAATTCCTGAACAAATAGAATGATACATTTTTTTTCCGACTATCTTGTAGAGCACCTCAAACCTATAAAAAAAATCTGAGGGTCAAGGTCATTAAAAGTCATTTAAGGTCATTTAAGGTCAAAAAGAGACATAAACTTTATTTTATGTTTATTATTTATATTATGTGAATGAACTTTATTTACAGTAGGTGTTCGAAGTGATTGCCATTGGAATCAATACAATATTGTAATCTCCTTACCAAGGATTCTTATGAATTTTTCATCACTTCCCCACTTATCGTATCACATGCTCGAAGAATTCTCTCACGCATGTCATCCGAGCTAGTTGGACGTTATTTGTAAACTACATCTTTCAAGTATCCCCATAAGAAAAAATCAAGAGGCGTCAAATCTGGCGAGCGAGCCGGCCACGATACAGCTCCTCCGCGTCCAATCCAACGATTTGGAAACCTGTGTTGCAGCTAAGTTCTAGCCATCAGCGAAAAATGTGCCGGACACCCATCGTGTTGATACCACATTCTGTTTCTTGTTTCCAAGGGTATTTCTTCCAATAACGGACCTAACGTTTCTTGAAGGAATGTGGTGTATTTCCTACCATTGAGATTCCCTTCGATGAAATAGGGGCCTACGATTTTATCCCCAATAATCCCACACCATACATTAACGGACCACGGTCTTTGGTGTGCAACTTGACGCAGCCAATGTGGATTTTCTGTTGACCACAAATGCATGTTATGCAAGTTAACATTCCCATGATTCGTGAATGTTGCTTCATCAGTAAATAAAATGTGATTCGATAAGTGCCGAAGTAATAAAAAAATTCTACACAATCCGTGGTAAGGAAATTGCTGTAATACTGTATTGAATCCAATAGCAGTCACTTCGAACATCTGTACTGTAAATAAAGTTCATTTCACATAAAAATAAAGTTTATGTCTCTTTTTGACCTTAAATGACCTTAACACTTTATCGACCGGTAGCCTATTTATCGGCTTTTCGATTCCTAACGCTCATCGACCGGTAGCCTATTTATCGGCTTTTCGACTGCCAGGAGTAAATTCGGGCGCGACTAAGCCGGTACTTACTGAGTGGCAGCCTCAACCACGACCGGTCGATAAAGTGTTAAATGACTTTTAATGACCTTGACCCTCAGATGTTTTTTTATAGGTTTGAGGTGCTCTACAAGATAGTCGGAAAAAAATGTATCATTCTATTTAAAAAAATGGAGGTGACCTTCACTGTTCGTCAGCGCCTCCACGGAAATTAAAAAAAATGGTCGCATTTGATGACCCCTTTTGTACCGTATAACTTTTGTTTAGAACATTTTTTTATGATGCCGATAATTACAGAAATATTCAAGGTGGCAACAGTTAGTGCCCCACCCTGTATATATTTGAATCGACATCGGCTTGGCTGTATTGCTTTGGGGCCTTTGCTGACATAGTTTCCACGCTAAAAGATTTACAAAAATTATTTGATATATACATGTATGTGTTTTGATATTCATTTTGCTATTCATATTCTTTTACATTGTTTTTTATCATACGGTTTGTACATAAATCTGTATTGTAGTGAAAGCAAGCAACTAGGTGAGGAAATGGCAAGATAACCTCCTTCAAGTGCTCGACGAATGAATATGTAGATAGAATACCATCTGTGTCGATATTTTATAAGTTGTTATTAATAATAGTACATGCACTTACGGCTGTGGATTTATACGGAATCCGGAAATCCTTATAACTGCGCTATCGTTATCACCACTGATCTTGCCTAAACCGACAAACACGTTAAAATGTCAATCCTGCGATTGTGTCCCGGCTCTGGATCGCAGCGAGATTGTTTATTCGTCCCAGCCGCGGGACATACGTTGGACAGTGCTGCCAACGTATATTCGATCAGCTCCAATAACGTGAAACAAGAATTACGAATTTTAAGATGTTGTACATAATATTTGACAGTGTAATCTTAAACCTTAAGAATTTCTGAATTTGAAATACATATGGAAAGTCTCGAATGAACTCTAATGTCCGGGGTATTATATTAATGATTATTCGGGTCTTCTTAGCTAATTGGTTTAAGGATTTGCTGAAAATACTCGAAAACAATATATCTGCAAATATTCTTATTATGTGAATTTCCTAGTTACGATAAAAAATATGACATTTTTTCGTATACGTTAATTATATAAAACGGATCCAATTGTAAGAGTTATTTTTTTGATTTCCTTTATTGAATTCTTGATATATACAAATATTCATATAGAGGCCCTCAATTGGGACCTGTCCCGCCATTGGTACGTTTATCTTACCAAACAGCATTTAATGTCCCTCTAGTTATAAAGAACTATTTCGCCATATCGGCGAACTTTTACGAAAATTAGAGAGTATACGACATAGACATATTTTCTCAAAAAATATAGCAATTGAAAAGGAATTAATTGTCTACTTGTGTGCCAAATTTCAGCTCGATCGATCGTGCCATTCGCGAGATATCGACGATTGAATTTTAGGTCCTTGAAACACACACGCACTCGAACACAAACGCAAACATGAACACGAACACGAACACGAACATGAACACGAACGCGAAAACGAACACGAATCCGAACACGAACACGAACACGAACACGAATAGGAACACAAACACAAACACAGACATCCACACACATACGGACACATTTTTTAAACCACTTTTCTCGACGTTTTAAGTGATTCTAAGCATACTGACATGAAAATCTCGAACAAAAATTTTTTCATGAAAACAAAGCTTCCTTTATGAGGAAGCAAAAAGATTTGATTGTTGAAATAAAAACATAATGATTATTTGCAAAATCACTATGTACTTACCAATGTTAATGCGACAGGTTCTTAACAATCGAATCCAGTAGATAAATGTTGCAGGATATGTTGCCAAGTCGTAGGACTTACAAATGATTAATGATTACTTGTGGTATTTGCAGCCCTTTTTGTACTACTTGACGACCCATCGTTAGGTACGGGAGGGGATATTGAGGGACCTGTAGGGCCCGGTAGAGTCGAGATCTGCGATGGGGCGCACAGCTCTGCACGCTTCCTCCACCATGATGGGCCGAGAAGGAGGGGTACGAAAGTAGAACATTGCAAATTGTTTCTTCATCATTTTCAGCTTTCCAACAAGGAAATATATTAATATTTTTAGGCTTCCAAATCGAGAAAGATTTTTTCCTCTTATTTTAATAAAAAAAAGTCCTATAATTCCACTGATTTGTTATATATTAAATGTAATTTAACAATTTATGACAAAAAAACTTCCGATTTTTTTAAAAACAATTTACACAAGCGCTGTTTCTGTAGATTTCACTTCTTAATATTCAAGATGCATTCAATAGAATGATTTTAAATAATAAATTGAAACCTCTTATGGTGATAAGAATCAATATGTATTTTTGGAGTTTTAGCGCCCGATAAAAAATTTAATGCAGATTGTCGCATTAAATGTGAATAAAGGGTATCGAAATTTGAGTTACTAATATTGAAAAATACCCAAGAAAGTATTTGCTATTTTATGATGCACATGAGTGCAATAATTTTGGAAAAATGTTTGCATTTTTCCCACTCGAAATAAATGACAAATAAGTTACAATATCAATTATAATTAAATTAGTACATAAAAATATGTACTCTCAAAGTTTTAAAGCCCGACTTGAAATTTGATACACATTTTCCAATCACAACAAAATTTTGCACCAAATTTGACAAATTATTTCGTTTTATTTTAAATTAATCATAATACTATAGTTTGCAAATTAATTCGATTGTAATATTAATGAAAATTCGATATAAATTCAATATTAATTTATGAAAGATTTTTTTGACAATGCATTTTTCCTACCATTTATGTTGACTCCAGAAAATATTTATCAGCGACAATATTAAAAATATAAATTTCATCATCGTTGCCCTTTTTCAAGTACAAATAATAATAAAATATTTCGCCAAACTTTGTCGGTTTATAATAAAAGCGACTAGTCATTCTGCTTAAAATTGTTGCATTAAGTTTAGTTTGGAAGTAAAACAAGATTTCCGATCATAAAACCGAGCGCGTATGCGCTCACAGGTATAAAAGAGACTGCAATTGGTTTATTGCTCGGTTCGCGGCAACTTAAGTACTTAAGTAGCCATAAAACCAACCTTGGTCAATTTTTGCTAACGAACATTATTGTTTCATTGTATAAATCGTCTTTCAAATAAATCTGCTGGTACATTTTCATGCCACAATAATTTAGAAGGACGCTATTTACATTTTACAACGATTTTCATTTTGAGTTAGGCCCTTTCGAGCGATATTCGTTGAATTTCTTGCTTTTTTCGCTTGATTGACTCAAACCGGGTTCGCATCTGACTGTACAACAATAAACATGTCTAGAATCATTTTCTCATTCAATTTCGACAAAATTTTTCATGTCAATGTAGCAACAAATACATTATTATAATAATTAAGTAGAGAGTAGGCGATTTTGATTTATTTTTGTGTCAACGATAGGTGGTAAAAAAAAGGTTTTTTAAAAACTGATTAAAGGGCTCAAATTTTTCAATGTCGTTTTTTTTCTGTAACTTCTGTATGACTTGAGGATTATTTTTTTTTTTCAATATTAAAGTAATTTTAATTGAATATTAAGAGTATGAGATTTTCATTTTCCAAGATGCAAAATTAGAAAAAAAAAAACTGCAAATTAGTAGAAGAATAAACACGTCGAGAATAATTTGTCCATTTTACTTCGACAGCAGAAAAAAAAACGCAAAAACGTAGTAACGAAAATCCAACAACATCTAGCTTTGACATTTTATAAAAATATTCTCGGATTCGTATTATTATACTGGTTTTCTAATCGCTCCCGTTCTGAAAAGTCCCGAGGAATGTAACACGTTTATATATATATATATTATGACGAGCCCCTCGTACGAGTATTTCAGATAACTCGCACGGGGAGCCACGACCAAATATAACGACGCCCAAGTATAAAAGTTTTCTGCTTTCCTGTAATTTCTTATGCCCTTACCTGCTTCGTTACCATTTGCTGGGCGCCAGGCTATCTATTCCTGACCCGACAGCCAGGGTCACTCATTCCTCGCCAAGGTCACTACTTATTCGGTTCCGGCTAGCTGGAAGGCGTGCAGTTCGGGGACTATAAGCGAAATTAATAATTCGAATTTGGACTCTTTTCTTTACAAAACGTTAACACATGATTTATTAACTAATCAACAAAGAACTCTCCCAACACTACAAAAATCATACAATGAACGACTCGAGTCCGACAATTACCGCGATCCTATCACGTGGTTCTTCCGATAACACAATATATACTGGAGAAGCCGGTCGCGACGGAGGACGATACTACGCTACACGGAATGATTACTTGATGGTGCACCACGTGCGCCTACCTTCTTTCCCGTGGATCGCTTCCCTCTCGCAACGCTGCTGACTCCTCGGATCCGCTGGTCCTCGCGTACTCTTTATTCTTCTTTCCTAGCTTACTAACTGGCCCTACTAAGCTTCCACGGCGGAAGCGCATGCACGGGTCTATCGTATCTCTTCCTACGAGACTCTCATGGCTACTTCTACGCGCGCGGTGAAGGGTTTCGGCTCTTGTTAGATTTACAGTGCCAATAGAGTACTCGCGCGCAGGAGTCTGCTCACAGCTACCGATTCCACGAGGTGCTCGGCAACAGCCTAATATTTCGCGCTTACTCTTCTCAATCACCACTCAATACTCTCTCAAATCTGACTCATCAATACGACTCGCTAATTCGGGGGCCGGAATTAGACTCTTCTCTTCGGGGTCAATAATTATACTAATCGTTCTCGCACGCTCTGCCGGGTTACGTGGGCCTCGGACGTCCGGGGTGGGGGTCGCGGCCTGACATCGATCGACTTCGTCGATCGTCGCGTTCTTCCGCCTTCCTTCTCCCTGTCCGTCCTCGAGCGTCTTCCCGGGCTGTCGCTCAAATTCCAAGAATCCTGTGGAACAATACTCACGGCAGTCAATCGTTCATTACTCGAGTTTGACGCCGAAGAGCGATTCTGTTGCCACGCGGTTTCTGGTGCTCTCGGTGCTCGAGCACTCTGGGCCTAGCGCGTTGCTGCGAGCGCGCACTAGCGCCTCGTCACATCCTCCCACTAGGCCAGCCTACCGCTCAAACGCAAGGTAGGCTCACGCCAATACACCATCGTAACGTGCTATGCTGCAGAATCACTCCTCCGTCATCTCTCGTTTTTCCACCACCGCAATGTAATTACCCCAATTTCAAACCCCAACACCAAGTATTCTTCATCCAAAAGAAATTTTATTCAACCAAATATTAAAACTAATACTCTCGATTTCGGAGTTACTCGCGACGGTGTTTTTCCGTGCTACTTCTTAACAAGACGGAAAAATAAAACTAATATAAAATAAAAGTCATTTTCATTCGCCCATTGGCACGGCGTGTAAAAAAATAAACTCTCTCGCTTGCCGCGGTACAAAATCAACAAAAAAATACCATGACTCAATCCGTCTATATAATATTTCGTCCACATTCGCTACGATACAATCTTACATTCTTTACTCTATGATTTTCCGGGTTGAGCAGTCGAGCGTTCCGCGATCTGTGATTTACTCACTAATTTCAGGTCTTTCACATGCCATTTCCCTGCAGGTCGACCGTCGGGGTTAGTCAATTCAACCACGCTTGGTGACACGACTCTCACGACTTCGAACGGTCCGGCGTATTTCTTCGCGAACTTAGAGGTCATATTGTTTGCTGCTTTCGATAACACGCGGTACCTGCGGTCTAATCGGTCTCCGAAGTTCAACGGCACCTCTTGTCTGCGTCGATTATAATACGCGGCCTGCTTTTATGATGCTTCGCGAATTTGATTCGTCACGAGTTCGCGCATCTCAACGAGTCTGCTCATTCGCGCGATGCACATTTCTCTGCCGGGCGCGTTCGGCACGATTTCCTCGGCTATCATTTTCTTTCAATGTCTCGCGGCTTTTGGTTCGCGTTCCTGATTCCTATAAACGTGCCATCTCGCTAGCTACGGGTCCGTGTAGGCCAAAACATACTCCAAGTGTCGCGAGTTCATCGCTCGAGCGCACGATTGGGTGTTCTACCCCTACTTCTTCCAACGACCACGTGCCGCGCTTGCCGTACACGTTAACCTCAAATAATTCGATAAAGTCCATCCCCAATAAACAATTCGATTTTAACTGGCGGGCAATTATCGAGGGAAACCATTTTTGGACACCGTCTAGCTCGATCGGGAATGATGCTTCCCCGAGAACTCGTTCCGGCGTACCGTTAGCCATCTTTACATAGTCATTTTTACTCACGGGATAATTTCGGTGAGGCAAAGCTAACTCTCTCATGATTTCTCCCCCCACGCGACCGAAAACCGAAATCGTCGCACCGGTGTCGATCAGTGCCTTGAGTACTCTATCCCCGATGAGCAACTCTACGAAAATTCGAATTCGTCCCCTCTCGCACTGCCATTCTAGTGGTGATGGGGGAAACGATTCGAGGATCTCCGCGCGCTCGGGCAGACTCGTCTCGGGACCGATCTCGCTCGTGCGATGTTCCAACGAGTTTCCATTTTCTTTTTTCGGGCCGCATTCTTCGTTCGCGTGAGTCGCGGCAACCTCTCTACCGGTCTCTAATGTGTCATCGGTCGCGAGATTTATTTTATAAATTTCATTTTCATTTTCATCTTCAGTCTCAGTTTCATCGGAACCGAGCTGATCCAGCGTTCAAATACCAGTCGACCTGTAGGGGGATTCACCTGTTTCGACTTCCTCTACCTGTGCTGAAAGAAAGTTACACGGAACGCTCGAAGTATTCGCTCTTACATTTATGCTATTATTTACGCTCGAGGTTTCTACGCGAACTGCACCCTGGAAGGAATTAGGGAGTGGGTCGAATTGGGACCGGACTTCGCTGGTTATTTCTACACTGTCTGGCCGGTCTTGGCTTACTCCGTGCGCTGGCTGTCCCGCGGCAGCCAGTTCCGATTGGCGTTTTTTGACAACGCACAGCCGCATGTCGTACGATTGACGTCTCGGCGGTCGCATGCTGTACACAGGAGCACTCAGGGATTTTCGCAATCTCGCCCGAAGTGGCCCGCTTCACCGCAGTTCATGCAGGACGGTGGGGGTATTCTTTAGAAGCTCTGTGGGCCTCGAGGGGAACTTGGCCGGTTCTCTCCGGCCCTCTCCACACGGCCCGCTTGTTCGCGTCCGTTGTTGGGGGCTCCTCCACTCGGCGGCGGTCTAGCTGGTTGCTGCTGCTGCTCAGCTCTTCGCGCTGGCTGCGGCGCGGCGGCTCGCGGTGGCTGCTGTGCGGTGGCTCGAGCGTACGTGAGTGGTGGGGCAGCTGCCTCGACTTCGGCTGCCTCGCTACCCCCGCTATTACGCTTTGCTCGTCGACGACGCTTCGGCGCTGCGGGCTCTCCTGCGTCCGCTGACTCGCTCTCCACGGCGTTAACTCTCGACGGAGGCACTATATACGGGGTGCGCGTCGCCGGTTTCGATGTATAGCCGGTCTTTGTCGGTGCTGCAGATTTTCCGACCCATGCGAACTCCTTGGCATGCGACTCGTTGCGGCTTGGTGGAGGACGCCGAGCCAGTACTCTCGCCCATCGCTGCTCTACCCACGAAGTCTGCTGCACTAGTTAAGCGTACGATCGGAAATCTCTACGGTCTATTCTGTCCCAGTACTCAGGACGGAGGCCGGCGTAGGCTTGATTCAACTGATGCCGTACGCTCTTATGTCGCCTCAGCCGGTTGTAAAGTCCTTGAATGCAAATTAAATAATCATTTGCACGCTCTTCGGCTCCCTGCGTCCTTTTCCTGATGTCTTCTTTCAGTCCTTGCTGGTCTCGGTCCGTACTGAACCATACCCGAAAATCGCGGACAAAGTTCCTCCAGGATCGCCAGTATTTCCTGTTCGCTCGATACCATTGAATTGCTCATCCTCTCAATACTTCAGGGAGCACCTGCAGTCGATCGTCGTATTGGATGTCGGAGGCGGCAATTTTATCTCGAATTTGCTCTAAGAATTCCTCGCATCCAAATTCGTCTTCTCCCGTGAAAGTCACTCGCCACTTTCGCGCGATGTCACCGATGTCACGTTCCCGGCGGAGTCTGGGATGTCGATGAGTCAATCGCGTCATCGGCCGCTCCGAGCGCTGTCTCCTGCGACGCGCGTTTCGCGGCTCTACTACACGCCACGTGCTATCATCGGTCTCTGGCTCACTACCGGAGGATGAGTATGACGACGGGGTGCTGTTTTCTGTCATTGTCGCTTCACTCACGGAATCTTCGGACTGCTCGTGCGTTCGACGATTTCTTCTCGCTCTGCGTCGGCGGTAGTTCGAGCGTCCCATTGACTCACATGGTTTCGATCTTTGGTCCTTGGTTCTCGGCCTTAGTTCGGGTTCGCTGTCCGTTTGCGTTCCAGCGTCTCGGCACTTCGGATGACCTCGTTGCGTGTGAACCTCTGCACCGATTTGCGTCTCCTCTGGTACGTCCATTCGGACTCTTCGCGAGGTCTCGCCACGGCGCAGGGTCACATTAGCGCTGCTGCATTCAAAGCGCTCAACACTCACGTCGTCCGTGCCATCTCAATCAGCCGATATCACCCTCTTGTGTCGTGGAGTGGGAGATGTGATCCTGCCGCTCGGCCGGTCGTCGATTATCCCCACGCGCTTCCTCGTGAGCGCGCCTCGTGGTGGTCCGGCTGGACTTTCCGGCCGTGGGCTGCCCGCGTCCCGCAGCGCGACTGCGTCATGCGATTTCTCGCGACAGCTGTCACTCCTGATCGGTTCAATATCGCACGGAGCATTTCACGCACTTCATTTTCATCCATCTCCTCCACTGTCGCAAGTTCGCGGGTGGCGGAGTCGACTATTTCGTGTCTTATGTCCTCCTCGTTCAACTCTACACCAGGTATCCCACACTCGCGGAGTTCTAGTCTTCGTATTCGATCGCGGATTGTGTCGTCATCTCCCTCGATACTCGCGTGGGATTGCTCCAGCAATCGCCCTATGTGTCGTCTAGGGATAGTGTCGATCCATTGCGCACGATTCTACACTCATTGACGACGTTCGCGCACGTCACCACTTATCCTCTCTTCACCCCCGGATTCACTTGGGTTCGGCGTCGATTTTTTCTGAAATTCCTCGGCCATTGTCTATAGTCAATTTCACAATACACAATTTCAAATATTCTTCCCGAAAATATTTGTCCCTACACTTTGTATTATTCTCGGGACTCGAGTTGGCTCGGCCGATCGTTATCGCGTGATGTTTACGTTTTCTGCTGTCCGTTTGTTTACACGCGGTCGATCTAGGCTCGCGCACTTACTTCTCGAAATACTCACGTTCAATCTCGTCTTCGCTCGACGAAAACCGAGAAATATTCACTACGAACTATTTTTTCGTACGGTTTCTCGGTCACGCACTTCGAACTGGCTCACTGAGTGTCGACGCGCGGTGTTTACACTTTTTCACCACTTGTTGAAGTGCGGGCGCTCAAGTGGCTCTAGCTTGACTCGTCGAGATTCTTCACGCACGAATATAATTCCTCGGTATCTCGAGACAAAGGAATTTTACAACACTTTCACGTTTTCGAATATTAATTTCGCCCGCAAAGGTCCGAAATATTTAGCCACTGCCCGACGTTGACGTGTCAAAGATTGTGACGGGTCAACGTGTCGCAACTGCCCCACGTTGGGCCCCAAAAATTGTGACGGGCCAACGTGGGGCAGTGGCTAAAAATTTCGGACCTTTGCGGGCAAATTAATATTCGAAAACGTGAAAGTGTTGTAAAATTCCTTTGTCTCGAGATACCGAGGAATTATATTCGTGCGTGAAGAATCTCGACGAGTCGAGCTAGAGCTAATTACTGACCCCGAAGAGAAGAGTCTAATTCCGGCCCCCGAATTAGCGAGTCGTATTGATGAGTCAGATTTGAAAGAGTATTGAGTAGTGATTGAGAAGAGTAAGCGCGAAATATTAGGCTGTCGCCGAGCACCTCGTGGAATCGGTAGCTGTGAGCAGACGCCTGCGCGCGAGTACTCTATTGGCACTGTAAATCTAACAAGAGCCGAAACCCTTCACCGCGCGCGTAGAAGTAGCCACGAGAGTCTCGTGGAAAGAGATACGATAGACCCGTGCACGCGCTTCCGCCGTGGAAGCTTAGTAGGGCCAGTTAGTGAGATAGGAAAGAAGAAGAAAGATAACGCGAGGACCAGCGGATCCGAGGACTCAGCAGCGTTGCGAGAGGGAAGCGATCCACTAGAAAGAAGGTAGGCGCACGTGGTGCACCATCAAGTAATCATTCCGTGCAGTGTAGTATCGTCCTCCGTCGCGACCGGCTTCTCCCGTATAGATTGTGTGTTATCGGAAGAACCACGTGATAAGATCGCCGTAATTGTCGGACTCGAGTCGTTCATTGTATGACTTTTGTATTGTTGAGACAGTTCTTTGTTAATTAGATAATAAATCAGTGTTAACGTTTTGTAAAGAAAAGAGTCCGAATTCAATTTATTAATTTCGCGTATAGTCCCCGAACGGCATCCCTTCCAGCTAGCCAGAACCGAATAAGTAGTGACCTTGGCGAGAAATAAGTGACCCTGGCTGTCCAGTCAAGAATAGATAGCCTGGCGCTCAGCAAACGGTAACAAAGCAAGTAAGGGCAGAAGAGATTACAGGGAAGCAGAAGAATTTTTATACATGGGCGTCGTTATATTTGGTCGTGGCTCCCCGTGCGAGTCATCCGAAATACTCGTACGAGGGGCTCGTCACAATTTTTGGCATCTCAGATTCGTATTATTATGTTCGTTTTCTAATCGCTCAACTTGAAAATTCTGGGGTGTTCGAGTTTATCTCAATCGGCTCGAAAAAATACTATTTTCTCAACTATTTCATGATTCACGATGACAAATCGTCGCTTTTTCTAGTAAATACATCGCTCCCGTTCTAAAAAGTCCCGAGGAATGTAACACGTATATATATATATATATATAATTTTTTCTATCGTTTAAATTTACGTGTTCTATATATTATGTGTTTTTAATGGATTTGTTAAAATATTTTTCGGCATTATAGTATTTTGTAACACATGTTGGTTTCGCTGGAACGTTAGAATAAAGCTTGAAATCAACAACACGATAGTTGAACACGACAGCGACAACGATAATTCTCCGCCCTCATTTAATTTGCCTTTTTGTTTTCTGTCCAGTTGTCGCTTTATTTGTCCCTCGAGGCTCTCGTCGCCTTACGGGTATCACAATATTAACGAATAGTCGTCGGATCGCGATCTATTCATGAATTGTTAATATTTCGGTGAAAAAACATTAGGTAACTATTCATAATTCTATATCATATATAATATATACTATTAGTGTATTATTTATGTACCGATATTTATATGTATTATGATTGCAGTGCATTCTATGATTTTTAGTCTATTGTTCTCCGATATATGAATTTTTTGTGATCTCTTCGTTGAAAATATTATATATTTATATTATATATACTATTTATATATTTAATTTAAAGCACGGGAAAACGGATTATGAAAAGCCTGTTCAGTTACCATAATTTCAAATTTAATTTAATTTTCAGGAACGTTTCTGGTACGAAAAAAATTGTTTTTGGGATTTACAGAAAATTTACCCGAGGATTTTTCTAAAAATCCTTGAATTTCTTGTGAATTTCTTGAATTCATAATCCGAATTTCTCGCGAATAGCATGAGGTTGGTAAGATAAGCGCCGGCCTTAAGGTAGTTTCAAAAATACCGTCCTGGTAATTGTGAGCTTCCAAGACAATTTCTAACACTTCTGGATGAAATAAAAGTTTGTTAAACTCAAATTGCTCAAGCCTGAAAAAAATTTATTTTTCATAGTAATATATTGAATATTTTAGCAAAAAAATTTTCGACAAATTAGCCAGCAGCATAAATGTTCGTTGATTTTCGTGAACACGTATAGACACGATAGAAAAAGTTTGCAAATTATTTTTCGGAAAAGGAATTTAGGATGATGGATAATTCGGTCGATGATTTTTTTAAACATCAATTTGCTAATATCTTTATTAATTTATTATATCCACTTATATTATTGTTAGGAAAAATCAATGCTCTTAGCACCTTCAAGACACTGATTTTTTTTCTCAGATTTTCATCTCATTGAGAAATGTTCGGAAATTTCTATGAATATCGAGTTTGGACTCTACTGCTAAAACTACCTGAAGGAAGTGCTTAACACTAGTCCAATGAGTGCTAAATTTTCAAAAACGTTTTTATAATTCCTGGTGGCTTGAAGAACAGAACTCTTAATTAAACTACCAGAAATTAAAAAAGTATTTGAAAAAGAAGTATCACTTATTTAAATAGAGTGAAGCGTATTGACTATCTTAAAGCGGATCGAAAGAGGGCGAAAAGTGTTAAACCTTTATTTTCTTTTAAATCCTCAGATTGTATTCATTTGCTCATTTCCGGTTGTCTTAATAATCAATCCTGCTCGTGGCTAATCGAATTAAAGTGGCACTGTAATCATCCCAATAATCTTAAACTTATTTCATTTCTTCATTTACTCTATCATTGAATATAAACTTTTTAAGATGCTACCACATTGGAAAATTATTTTAGACATTTTCAACTCAAAAAATATACAACATTTTTTCTACATCATTTCGATCATAAATGCAAAAAAAAAAAATAACAAAAAAAAAACAAAATAACGATGAATGAAAAAATGTAGGGCCTTTTATTTTCATTCGTCTGTCCTTTTTTAATCAAATGTTTATCTATTTCTCTTAGCACTGTCACGTGGTAAAATTCACCACTTAAAAATTATTGGAAAAAAAACTCCTCACCCCGCGACAACTCCCGACAGATCGGTAGGTCCCGATTTAAACTAACTCCAATTGTTATTTTTAATTCTCGGCAATTTTATTTTCATTTCTTGATGTACGCCGAGAAACGAGGATTATGGAGAGTTTTGCTGTGTATTCCTCTTCGTCCATCTATTTGCATCGCAAGCTACGAGAATCCTGAGATACCCCCGTTTTCGAGAGTAATCTGGCTGCATCCACGAGCATAAGGAGTCATACGTTTCCGATAAGCCGGTAGACGAACACCGGACTACGCTTCTGCATTTGCGCTGCGCTACATCGTCCTAATTTGGACTTCGCGCGCCAGGAGCGCCAACTATTTTTCGTACGAAATAGATGTCGAAAAGTTAGGGTTGGCCATCTGACCGATCGCCGGCGAAGATGATTAGAGTAGGGATGAGTAGCCGCGTGCTCCCGTGAGCGACACATCTCGTGGCATTTTCCGAGGATTCGTCGTAGAGGAAAGAGATTTTTGATTGTTCGTTTGGCGAAAGTAGTGACACTCCCGATCACCACATAAAAATTTCAAAGAGACCAATGAGCGAGGTTACCGAGTCCCGAGTGCAACGGATCGCGAGGTGAGCCCCGTTTCTTGCCATCTATAGTATTTTTTTCGTTAAATTCGCAATATTCCGAACTATTAAATTAATTAATTAATCCTCTCGTAACTACAATATTTCGCGCGTGGAAGAAGCCCGCGAGATTCATTTGATTGTGGGTCGAAGTACCGCGTGGCTTACGGCGAATATCGTTTGTTAGCGTTTTTTATATTTCCTGTGTTGCCGTTATTCACATGTCGGGAGTGTTTCTCGGGAAATTGCCGTAGTTTTAAGTTGTTATAGATAGTCGTGCGTGGGATCGATTGTGCCGTTGGTAGCATGTGTGGTTCCGCGATAATTTCTCTTCGACGGACTGAGTAGACGAATTTTCTCGGGGAGAGTGTGTTAGTCGCAGAAATTGTCCTAATTAGTTATTGTCCTAGAGTGAATTCGTTCCTGCGTGCTGTGTGCGTGTGATAGAGAGAGAGAGAGACGGTTGCAATTGCGTCGCTTAGGGTGAGACGGAAGGAGAAGCGCGTGATTATTTTGCGTTTATATTCGCTTATAGTTTTTTTTTTTTTTCAAGTATTCCCGAATCGAACCGGTCGATTACGGGATACATGAATTAGCTATTTTGTTCGTTGAAAAGTCGGGTGGGTCCTCCGAAGAGAGCCATCCGGAAGGATAAATTAATAAATTCCCGTTATTTGAAAAATATAAACCCCGTTCTCTCTCGAGTGTTTGTGCATCTTGTAGCGTGTGTGTACGAGTGGTGAGAGCCGTGGCGTGCGGTTGCCCACGCAGGTCATCGAAGAACCTCAGTATTTTGTGAGAGGATAAGTTTCTTTGTTTTATTTTATTTTGTCAAATTGAAAGAAATAAATAAATATCTTTTGATATTTTGTAACTCCCGTAAAAATTGGAAAATCTTCTCTTTTTATTAATTTGATTTCTGCACGAGAACGAACCCAGAAAAATCCCGCCACTCTACAATCTTGATGGCTGCAACTAGTTCGGCAACAGCAGCTTGGTCACGAATAGCCAACAGAGTTTCTCGGGGTGGGGTTAAAGTTGCGAATATAAGTGTTCGGAACGGCTTTTATTCCAATTCATTTTTTTCCTATTTTAAAAAGTTACAATTTTTATGTAACAAAAGTAATTAAAAATGGAAAATGTAATGTCCCGAAATAGTAAAATACGAAGTTTCGAGTATCAGAAACAATGCTAGACATACCAACATGGCACTAATAATAGATGCAGCGAAATGATGAGATCCAAATGTTCAGTGACGCGAAATCTCAGGACTCCGAAATCATAGTGTTGTAAAGACTAACAGGGGGATTGTGTCAATGTCTTAAATATGAAATATTCATAATGAAGATTAGCTACAGCTGAAAATATAGTAATAAATATCGCAAATATTGAAGAAATCGAAGGTTTGAAAGATTGACAAATAAGAAAGATGAAATATCATGACTTCAGCTATTCAGAATTCCGAAAGGTCATAATATCGAAAATTAAAAATTCCGAAAGGCAAAATACCAATAGTAACCAAGTGCGAGAGGCAAAGCATCGATAGTTTGAAAATCCGAAAGCCAAAGTATCGACAGTTCATTACTCCTAAACTTCGGAAGTCGTTAACTCAGGCTTTCAGAAAACTCACTGTTACAGAAACTCTATAATTAAAAATATTTTACTTTTTTTTTTCATAGGAAATTTAAAAAAAGACTTCATTTTAAGTCACATCATTGTTATTTACGAAAATGAATACACTATGTCAATAATAAAAATCGAATATCCACGGGGAGGCATTATTTGGTTTATTGCTGTGTGTGATTAGATATCAGCTTAACATATATGAGAAGCACAGTAGTACTGAACTCCCAAAACAAGCTAAATTATCTGTACTTTAATAATACACATTTAAAGTTTGAACTAGATTTTCGAAAACCTTGATTTTGAAGGTATCGTACATTTTCGATTTGAATTGATTATAGATTTGCGTATTAGTGCTAATTTAAGACATCTCGATATAAAAAGGATTACATGTAATATCAATAATTAAAGACACGAATATATAGAATAAGTTTTGGGAAAAATGAAATGGACGATATTGCAAGGACAAGAAGGGGGTTTTGAGATAAAGTAATCCGTGTACGATATTCCATAAGTGCGACGTAGATTTTTTGTATCCATATTTTCATAGCTTCAGTTTGAGATACAGGAAAAAGCAAATATTTATTTATTGTGAAATCGAGAATCGCAGGGGACAGATGAGAATTGGGCCGTTACGCGGAGCGTCATGTAAAAGGGGAAGAGATGGGAGCGTGAGGATGTCCGAGCGGCGATGAGAATTGTCTAACCGCTTGCTTGGAGCACTGAAGGAAAAAGACAGTTCAGAAAATTCACAGGAACTTATAAACTCATAATGTTACTCAATAATGTTTACTTTTATTTTAGCTTGGGGTTTAATTATACACTCGAATTATTTGGGTGAATTTTTCCCGACACTGGGGAGTCTGTACTGGTCTTCGTCTGCAAATGGGTTTCTCTGATTTTCTATTAGGTAATTTTGAAATACGTTGGCACACGCCTCACAGGCACAGTTATGCCCACACGGGCAAAAAAGATGCGAGCTCGTTCCACCAAGGCAAATTTTACACGTTGATGCTAAAAAAAATAACAACCTGTTAGTGAATTTCAATATTAAATAAATACCATTTAAATTGTATACAATACGACATAGTCAAGGGCATGATGCGATCACATCGTCATTTCCATGAAAAACGACATTTCAAAAAATGATGCCAGCCGATTTTATTATATTGGGTAAATTAAGAATTATATTTGCCGTTCATTTCGCCTCATCGTTTACTTACTTCGAGAGACATATATGCAATAGAAGTGTAAGTTATAATCTGATCGTCAATCGCAGTAAAAATATCATCGCACCCATCCACGCTTCGATAAACGTGGGCACAAGCACACAATTCTACTCTGCTAAAAGCATAGTAGATGCATACTCGCGGCTGCATTGCTGCATGGATACGTGATATATAATTTGATTGACGAATTAAAAGACCCTATTCTAACCCTGTATTATACAACATTGCGTAAAGTAAGAAAAAATTTGCTGTCAACTTGACCTGATAGTCTACTTATTTGCAAAGTAATATATCCAATGCAGACGCAAGTTATACTCCGTTCGACAAACGCAACATTAAATACCATAACATCCTTCCACGCTCTGGAAACCGTGGGCAAAAGCACAAAATTTCACTAAGGCAAGAGCTTTACAATTGTGACATTTAAGAATAATATTTTCTGTTTATTTCGCTCCATGCTTTACTCCAATAGTGATATATACAATAGATGTGTAAGTCATAATCTGATCGTCAATCGCTGTTTAAATGTCATCGCACCCATCCACGTTTCGATAAACGTGGGCAAAAGCACACAATTCTACTCCGCTAAAAGCATAGTAGATGCATACTCTCGGCTGCATTGCTGCATGGATACGATACAGCAAAACTCTATTAACAAATCTAAAGTCGAATCCTGTTCTCTGATCGTCGACCGCAGTTTCAATAACATCGCACCCATCCACGCTCCGAGGACCGTAGGCAAAAGCACACAATTCTACTCCACTAAAGGCAAAGTAGATGCATACTCTTTGCTGCATTGCTGCATGGATACGATGCATTAAAACTCTATTAACAAATTGAAAGTCTAGGCTATATTCCTACTTTAAGGTCACGGAACAACTTAAACATAATAAAATCAATATAAATGGGATGTACTTAATAATATACACTAGTAACATTGCTTAAAATGCAAAATTCATTTATCATATTCCGCATTTTATTTCTTAGTCGTATAATTGAAATCACGTTTTAAAAAGTAAAATTGAACATTTTGAAGAAACAGTTTAATTATAACTTCAGTGGAAACGAACTTTAATTACTATTTTACCCACACTGAAAAAAGAGATTATTATAGTGTTACAAATGTTTCTTTAATTGTATAACATGGGATACGTCGCAATGTGTATCCATTTCTCGACTTTAAAATACCACTTTTTTCCTCTTTCTTGATTTGTCCCTTTTTTCAATCGTTCTCTTCATTTTTCCGATGTTAATAGTCGCGCGACAAAATATAACTTTCTCCATCTTTCAAAATGAAGCTTAACTATCTGACATTGCCTGCTAACAGCACAATGTCATCCATAAATTTCATGACAAATATTTTAGCTACACCAATCACGGTTCTAAACTTTCTGTTCTCTTGTATTAATTCCGTTAATACTTTCGACAAACAATTATTTCAAATATCGTCGTTACTTATTTTCCCGTGATTACCATATTCAGCATTTTCCTGTATGCATATGTGCCCTGTCGTATGTAATTTATTGCCCTCAGAATCTGGTTTCTTGAATTTGTCTATCGATCTTCTTAACAATAGTAACATTTAACTCAACGACATACGCAATGTCACTAGCAATATGCGATGTCCAATTCCATGATAATGATTTTTTCTAATAGGATAAAGACCAAGAGGGAGACCAAAAGCTCTCTTGTGCTCTTAATCTGCTATCCACGACAAACCTAACCGGTAGGCTGATTGCAACTCTATTCCCATTTATTTAATTGTGTACTTTCTCTACCCTCTACCCTCTCTATTAACTAATTAATTACGGTATCTTCGTTGTCTTCATATGTCGTTATCTGTCATATCTATCTTGCATCAGCTTTTCATGAACATGAGTTTATACTCCTTGTAAAAATATTATCCTTCGACCTGTTGGCGCTACGTTTTACTCTATCAGTATTTATCTAATCTCAAAGTTAAATCTTCGATCACAATTGTGATGTCTTATTGGAATGTTTCATTTTTTGCACCATGTGGGTAATATACTAACTTCAGATGTGAATAGTTTCTTCATAAAAACGGTTGCAGAAAATGTAGAATAATTTGATAAATCAATTTTGCATTTCTAATTGTACAATGTTACCTTGATTTGTTTTCCGTCGACGTTTATGACCATACGGTCGTAGTTGGGGAATGAGACCGCCAGCCTTCAACATTTGCCGTCTCTTTTTCTTTCGGCGATTCTTATTTCTGTTTCGGGATACTGTAAATAATGGATCGGTTATTGGATGCGCTCAGTAATAAATTATATTTAACGTTTTATATATACAGCATTTCACATTACCTTTTGTTCCCGGTTCTGTCTCCGACTCCCGCGCAATATCTGGAATACAATTTCAATATTACAATCATGTAAGATATTATAACCGTTACATTTGTAATTAACAAAAGGCTGCACAGTCAAACTTTTCACATAGCTTTTTCAATGCGGAAGTAGCTCAATCGATTTTGAATATTTTTCATTAAGTTTCAACTACATATTAAATAACCTAGTCTATTAAGAGCAATAAACGAATCTTTTGAATCTTACGAAGAAATACGAAATAATAAAATCGAATTTTTGAAACTTATCCCAAGGTATGAAAACAGGGCTCAATTAGGGATTTTTTCCAATAAGAAAACTAGCAATATGTTAAAAAGTATTGGATACAATTATATTTAAAACAAGGCTGCAAAGTCGAACTTTGCCCATAGCTTCTTATGAGGAAGAAAAAATTAATCGACGTAGTACCAAGTAAAGGAAGCTTTGTGCAATATAGAGAACAATAAGAAAACTATGTGCAAAGCTCGACTTTGCAGCCTTGTTTTAAATAAAATTGCACTTTTTAATACATTGCCAATTTTCTATTGTAGACATGTCTTAATTGAACCCTATTTTTATTTCTTCTGATAATAAAGTTAAAACAATTCGATTTAATTACTCCGTATATCTTCGTACAATTAAAAATATTCGTCAATTGTTGTTAATAGTCTGTAGGTAATGTAATGAATAGGTAGCTAAAATGTAATGAGAGATATTGAAAATCGATTGAGCTGCTGGCTCTGGAGCTATGCGTAGCAATACGCGCATTAATATCGAGATGTACATCTTAAATTTGTTTAAATGTATATTTTACTGACCGCTGTCCGTGTCTACGGTTAAATCTACTTCCCCGTTGACCCCGAAACCTTGTCCGCCGTGAAATTCTTGCCTTGGATCTTCGCCCTCAAGGCTATGACGATCATCTAAAGTGGGTAAAGTTGTTACGAAAGGTGATTTTAAATTCATTGTTTCGTATTAATCTCGAAATGAAACAAACATGAACTTATACAAATTATTTTCGTGCATTCAATAAGAGCTGAAGTTCAATTGATTATATATTATAAATTTACCATTTTTCAGTATTACGATTGGGATTGCCTCCCTTGTCGCGCTTCGCTCTTCCGTCTCTCGGAGTCTCCGAGCCTCGTTTTGTTGCTCCTCCGCCTGGTGGCGTTCCTGAACCTCCCGTTGCTGCTCCTCTGCCTGGCGGCGTTCTTGGACCTCGCGTTGCCGCTGTTGAGCTTCGCGTTGCTCCTCGGCCTGGTGGCGTTCCTGAACCTCCCGTTGCTGCTCCTCTGCCTGGCGGCGTTCTTGGACCTCGCGTTGCCGCTGTTGAGCTTCGCGTTGCTCCTCGGCCTGGTGGCGTTCTTCAACTTCCCATAGCTGCTCCTCCACCTGGCGGCGTTCGTGGATCTCACGTTGTCGCTCTTGAGCTTCACGTTGCTCTTCCGCCTGGTGGCGTTCCTGAGCCTCCCGTTGCTGCTCCTCCGCCTGGCGGCGTTCATGGACCGCGCGTTCCCAGGTCGAATTGTTGATGGAATTTAATGATGGTATTAATGAATCATTACCATATTCATTTTCCGAGCCGACAGATGAATTATTGGAATTCTCCTCGTCTATTTCTAAAACAATGTCAATATTTTTATACTTGAAGATGTGTTCTTACACATTGTTGCCATGGCAATATTCAAAGAAAGTGTACTAAAAAAAGTAAATTTTTTTCTTGTTCTACTTAAAATATCTATTAATTATTTTTTACCTTCATAATTGAATTCAATTGATCGTTGCAAATCATCGTCGTCGTAACGCAATCCTTCGAATACATCGATATCATAATCGGGGTTTTCACCTTAGGAAAAAGTCTTGTGTTTTAATAAAGTACTCAGACAAATTTCAGAATATCGAACGGAAATTCGATGACAATTACAATCAAATTAGTCGGAATTAAATTTAGTTAGAATCGATAATTGCTTACGAGCTGGAATGGTTTCCGAACTTTCATGCATTTCTGCCTCATCCTCTGCCATATTATCGGCTTCGATTTGAAGCCGTTGCCGTATGTGGCTTTTGAGTGATGCAGCCAGTGTCAAGAATTTAGCTGCAGTAATATCCCCCGAATACAGTTGTTTCCACGTTAACGGGGAAATGTTTTGAGTAAATGTAAGATAATTATATTTGTATGCGTTGTAAATGTTTATATAACCACTAGAAATCACTTTGCAGCCGGAAATTGGATCTCAGTCCATTTTAAACGAATTAATAAAAGAATTATTTTCTGTTGTAATAAGAAGAAGCAGAAAAGATTCAAAAGTCCAACATTCTAATGTTCCTAAATTTAATTTAACGTTACTGCTTACCAGATATATTTAATATTTGTGTTAAAAAGCAATTTATTTTATGCATTGTTATCAGAATGAGCTAAGTTTATTTAATCAACGAATGCACGTTTTAGACAATTTGATTCATTCTCGACTTTTTAAGATAACCCAACAATGAAATACATACACGAATAATGATAAAACTCACCTTTCACTAACTCATTACGTTTATACGTTGTTGAGTATCGCGCTTGCCTCTTGATTCTCTTACCGAGCTTGAGGCTGTTCAAGTCGTCTCGGGCATTTGACGTCAGTTTTAGAAGATGAACTATCACAAGACAAAATAATCATAGTAGTAATGCCTATGATAAATAATGAGTAACGAATGACTGCATTATTAGAATAGTTCATTCCTTAAAAAATGTAACATTCCATTGTTCTCGTGTATATGAGGCATTCCACACCAATTCTGGGTCTGATCCTAGACACGTCTGATCAGGTCCGCAATTTTCCATATAGTTGACAGAGCTCTAAAGAGCATCAATTTCCTTTGTTACCGTTTTCAATTATTCCCGAATTGCTCAAACAAAATTCGAAAAAACATAATTTTTTAATCTGAAAAAATTCTCAAAAATCCTTCTTCGATAAAGAAATTTTTTGGGTGTCAAGCCGGAGTGTGCCGGGTACCCCTATTTTTTTCGGTATTTAAAATAAAATAAAAGAGGAAAAAAATGATGGAATGACCGACCCACTTTGGCTTAATAACTAAAAATGGTTACTTTAAAAAAAACGATTTTTAGAAATCTTTATTCTAATTTTAAATTTATGTTTTTTGATGATTTGTTTAAATAAATCTTAGATAATAAAAATTGTAAACAATATGAAAAAATCAATGGCTTGGTGTTTTTCTGAGTTATACTAATTATACAAAAAATTGCGGACCCAATCGGAGGGGTCAAGGTCGAATTTGTGCGGAATGTCTCATACAGAGACAACAAATCAGTTTCAGACATGGAAACATAATTTCTAATCAAATGTCACTTAAATGTCGGGAAACAAACTACTGACGGAGATGGTTCTACTAAGCTGTGGTTTTTCTGAACTCTCAGAAAACAAATACATCCAAACATGAAATAAGATACGAACCTAAGAAAGCCCATGGACCTGGATGTAATCCTAGTTTCTCACGAAGAACACTATTATACGATTCAGTTGCGTTATTCGTGCTCCGAGACAGACCATGCACACTGAAACCGCCCGGCTTGACGATCCGCAACCATTGGCGTTCATAGTACGTGAAGAATGGTTGAAATTTTGTGGTCAATGCTACTGTCAAAGCGATCTTTAGCTCTTCATATTCCCCCTGTATAAGCTCGTGGGGTAAATATGCCAGAGCCATGAGCTTTTTCACGAACAGCCTGGCAACTTCGTCATCCCTTACACATCTTGAGAGGTTCAGTATTTAAATTTTTCTCAATAAAGCCTTGTTTAAATAAACAAATAATAAAAAATTAAAGAAATCAGTAACAGTATAATAATAACCAAAATTGTAAACTCATAACAGATACAACTAAAATGTGTGAAGTCATAACTGAAAGAAAGTTCGTACCCGATCGTAATGTACATTACAGCCTGTAACGTGGGCACTGGGAAAAACGGCCTTGCTCGCATTTCGCAACGCTTGTTCGAAGTCAGCCATTACTATTTTTACACCCTCGACCCGAATGAACGACGCAACTTCGGTCAAGACCGCCCTATATGCACCTTCCGTTTTGCTGGACTTTAAAATGTGCGCAAACGGAAGAGTCTAGAATCAATTACAGGGAAGATAATTAATACTTAATAATGCGATAAACATGATTCGCAAAGGTGGATTCAAATAATTACTCGACTGTAATTTCAACTAACGTGATCATAAATGACACCTAAAACCGTGAAAAGTTGATAGACATCCCGCAGTTTTGGCTTCGTTTTGTAGGTGGCGTCTAAAAGAATTCGCGAGACGTTTTTGAATTCGTTTTGCACGAACTGAGGGTCGTACAGAATTATGTGCATTTTCCCTAGACTGTCGAGTATACGTTGGCTACGAAGGTAACCTACGTCGTACTCGAGCATACGATTGTTTTCAGCCCGTTCCAACTCTGTGGCCATTTCTTCCAAGCAACTCGGATTTGGAGGGTACATGCAATTCCTCCAGCGCTTAAGAGTGCTTTTTACAGTGTTATACGGCAGTAGCACTGCAATTTCGCGCGGGTACCTATTGTGAAATTAGCGATAATAGTGTTTTATTTTTAAGTCTCCAAAATAAGAAACAAATAAAAATAAGGACTTACAATGCAGCCACAGTTTCATACAGCACTTTCAGTCGCCAAAAATTCCTTTCCAGCGCTGTCTTAAGGGCGTGCATGAAATCAGCTTTTAGCTGGCACATTCGATCCTCGTAGCAAATGATCGAATGTTTTCGCATCAAAACAATTTCTCCACTGCAGAGCTTTTCGGCGGTACCACTACAATGGGCCGTTTGACAACGCAGGTAACTGTAATGAGTGTTGTCAATATTTAGCCCAATGATTGAGTTTGGTACAGTCATCATAGCGACTATGAGCACGAAAAAAAATTGACTAGATTACAGCACCCTTAAAGAGGGTTGAAATTTTAAAAAATTCATGGTGTTTAGAGTTTCGATATTGCATAAAATTTTTCAAAGCAAGATTACTTTCTTGAATCTAATTTGAGCCTAGCCGAAAGTAATCAATTTCTTACAAATTAGAAAAAAAAACTTTAAACAGATTCGTTAAAAATTCAAAGATCTTAAGAATACGATATGAGACTAGCGAAGATGCTGTAAAAAGTTATGTATAAATAGAGAATAAGAAACAGCATAGTACGTGAAGCTCAAACGAATGCTAGCTGAGACTAGCTGAACTGAGCTAAGATTTGACTACAACGTGTGCCGAACGTATTCCAGGAAACTACTTCAGAGATTCACAAAAAATAAAGGATGCAAAGTAGAACCTTGCACATTGCTTCCTCATTAAATTTTTCTCTTTACATAGCAAGCTCTACGAGGAAGTATTGTATCGGATTTTGGCTTCCTCATAGAGTAACCTTTGTGAAGAGCAAAATTAAATGAAAAAGCAATGTGAAAAGTTCTACTTTGTATCTTCGATTGATTGAATTTTCGGTCCCTGGAACACACACACACACACACTTTTTCTAAACCATTTTTTTCGACGTTTTAGGTGATTCTAAGCATACTGACATGAAAATATCGAAAAAAAAATTTTCATGAAAATGAATTTATGAAAATGAATTAATATATTCATGAATAATGATTTTATCGATAGTCTCCTAACGATAATTGATTTTCAAATACATATGAAAAATCTATATGAAAAATATATTATTCTTACATTACGCCTGTAGTTGCCCGCCTGCTGATCGCAAAAATCCTACCGTCTTTTATACGCTCGTGAAGTGAGAGACGTCGAATATCACGGGGAGGCATTATCACTGACTCGAAAAAAAAAAAAAAAACAAATTATCAAACTGGTCTATGAAAATTGAATGTCACACGAGACAAAGTGAAATGAGAACAGAAGATTCGATGCACGTTACTAAGTCAAGCTCCGCATCCGTTGACACCACTCCGGGTTAATGACGGCAAAAAACGCTTCGAAGTCTTCTAGACGTATGAAGACAGGCAGAGGAGGAGGTGTCCGGCGTTGCAGCCACGCGCTGCGCTGACTATGTTGCCTCTTAGCGTAACTGTTTGTTTACATTTTCCAACGTGAAAGACTTTGCCTGTGCCCCGTATCTTTTTCACTCGCGGCATAACCGATTGAAAAACCATTTTCGCTCGATTACTGAATGTTGAGTATATATGTCATGAATTCGATTTCAAAATAGCTCAAGAGTGAACTTTTGAATATAACTTATTGAAAAGTACTGCTTTTTTCCAGTTACTGCATTGGCAGTTATTGCGTTATTTTTTATTTATTTTTTTTTTGTATACGACAGCAGATAATGTCGCTGAAGCTAGCAGGCAGTTCAGCAGGCAGTTCGTCGCGCGAGCAGCGGTTCTCACGTAGTACCGTGAGCGCGGCTACCTCTACCGGTCGGCCACATCTCTCGACGCGCAAACATTTTTTTCGATGTTTGTATGGCGTTTGTTATAACTTAAATCATTCAAAACGCATACAGCAAGATCTCAGCCAATCCAAAAGTAATTCAGACCATCGAAAACACACTCAAATCTTTTTATTGTGAATTGTGACAAAATAAAAATTCACAATTGTGACAATTCACAATAAAAAGATTTGAGTGTGTTTTCGATGGTCTGAATTACTTTTGGATTGGCAGAGATCTTGCTGTAGGCGTTTTTAATGATTTAAGTTATAACAAACGCCATACAAACATCGAAAAAAATGTTTGCGCGTCGAGAGCTGTGGCCGAACGGTAGAGGTAGCCGCGCTCACGGTAGTACGTGAGAACCGCTGCCCGCGCGACGAACTGCCTGCTAGCTTCAGCGACATCAGCAGATACGATGAAGACACATTAAATCTCGTGTATGATTGATAGCGTGAACCTAAATATTTCTTAAGATTCACAAAAAGAATGAAAACTGTCAGTATAGTAAATGTATTTACCATTAATATAAGGGATTTTATCGATACTCTCCTAACGATAATTGATTTATGAATATATAGGAAGAAGATATTATTCGTACGCCTATAGTTGTCCGCCTGCTGATCGCAAAAATCCTACCGTCTTATTAAGGATTAATGATCTGTACACACACACACACACGCGCGCGCGGGCGCGCACGGACAGACATTTTTCCTAAATGTGTTTTCTCGACGTTTCGGAACATTCTGAACACAATGACGTAAAAATTTCAAAAAAAAATCTTTTACTATCACAAAGCTTCCTGACGAAGCAAAAATGAACGAATAAAAAATAAATTTCCCCCCTCGCTGCTGACACGAAATCGGGTTATTTTAGCAAAGTCGGAAGAAAAATCATTTTCGCTCGATTCCTAAATAAAGTTAAACATAGATTTCATGAACGTTGCGTTATATTCGGCGTGGAAAATTTCTTAGAAATTGTTAGCAAAATACACGTCTTTTTTTAGTTTTTTCTATCAGGAAATGTTGTAACTCGTTTTCTGTTATTACAGCGTCCAGATAAAAACTGAACCCATTGATAATAAGCCAAAGTTTAAGCAGATTTTTCCAAATATCTAGTTTAATACTACTGAGTGGTAGCACATAAACTGCATAGAGCTAACACTCCATTTACGTAATGTTCGCAACAGAAATGTTTAATAACATTATCTTCAACTTACCTCTTACAGATGATTTTGAAGACAAAAGCACTTTCTGTTACACTTTTTTCACGATTAGAAACGCATCATCAATTTGATTCTTCATCAATAGGAAGATGATACGCGCCAATGCGCGCGCATGGTTGTCCATCAAAGCTGTGATGTTCACATTAACGTTCTGCTTTGTTATCCTCTATGTGCGAGACGTACACAGCATAAGCTGTTTACAGTGTATTGTTGTAGATTGCACGTTCACAGCCATACATGCTTGGCTTTTGTTGTATGAGTGCTGCACATAGCGGATAGCAATTTCGTTGAAAAATACAGCGCACGAAAGTTGTCAAATCAAGTCGGTGTAGAATAATTTACTAAAAAAGTACAATGCGATTAAAATATATAATACTATAGAAATAATGATTATAGACAGATAAACTTCATTTAGCGTTCAGTACTGAAATTTGGAAAGTCATTTTTCTTAAACTCACATAAAGATATTCATTTTTTCCCTGATATTGTTCTAATCTTAGATATGTAAGATATGTCAACTGCTTTGAACAAACCTTTCTCTATGAGTAAGGGAAATGAGAAACAATGTAACGAAACAATTTAAGCTAAGCTCAATTGCTACTAAACATAATCTAGGCTCCAGGTAGAGTCAGTGTCAACCGGCTCTACAATAAAAGTTAAACCTGAAAATAATTTCGCTATCGGTTAAAAAATATCGTGACATCTAAGACACCGCTGAATTAAATAAAAATGTCTTCTTTAGCTACATTTAAATTGATGGTCAATGAACGGGGCTTTCGTTAAGACCATACCTTGTGGGCACGATATTATTTAAGATTAGTGCTTAATTTATACGCCGCATAGTCTTCGGCCTGCAGAGTTAGCAGCTGCGAGAAGTCCCTGTGTTTAGCAGGTTGCCACAGTGCTGCCATCTAAAAGCCGTCAACTGAACTACACCCTGCTGTATATATATAAGATTCGAACCTTTACCCTTTCGGAGAATTGACTGTCGGTCTTTTACCGAATTGTATAATACACGTTTGGTGTCTTCCCAGATCGGAAAATCAACTTTGGGAGATTTGACTTTTTGGAATATCTGTTTTCGGTTGTTTGAACTTTCCGAGCTATGGTTTTTGTGGTTACAAATCATCGTAAAGTTCAATGATTTGTAGTTAGTACTTTCGAATTTTCAGACCTTCAAACTTTTTTCTTTTCAGTAAATTAGATTTATGATAGACCATATTCTGAAAAGCGACCTTTCGACATTTGCGTTTTTGTAACCCTGGATGTCGATAGAGCTATCTGTCATTAGCAGGCGCATTCGGAGTCTTCCCACGCCTGATAAATTTAAATTCGTATCATTTTTTGTTCGTACCTACCATTACTCTATGTTCGTTTCTATCGGTTTTATAGCCTTTTGGCTGTTTAACGCGTTGTACAAACTAGAGGACAATATTTATTATTTCGGAATTTAAAGCCCTCGTACCCTTTACATTCGAAACTTCACCCCCCCCCCCCCCCCAGTTTCTCCCGACGCGAAAGCGCCTGGTGCCCTGATAAAATAAAGGGGAAGACTCTTGCGGACTTTAGCTTTTGTAGCGTTTTGGGAATCGTGGAAATATACCCTACAGCACTTGAAAAAAACAAAAAAATGAATGTAAAATTACTCACGAAGTAAATAATGAGATGTTTTAAATCCAAAAGTAAAGTGAAGATTAAACATTTATTTGGATAATTAATAAATGTCTCATACTTGATTTCGAATGCAATTTCAGGGTTGTTTTTTCAATTTCAATTTATCACAATGATCGTCGATAGTATTGGAATGTATTCGCGGGACCGGCACAACTCAACGCTCAAATTTGTAAGATAGTAGCGTTTACGATACGGAATTGCCAAATTCTTTGATACCGTGATGATCCTTTTTATACTTGTACTGATCTAAGTGATATGAACGATGCTACAGACAAAAAAAAACACTGTGGACATGCCTGTGTTATTATAGTTGAGACATTTATACGCAACTCTTCGTAATTTCGGCGAAATATCCGATAGCTTCTTTGTCGTGATATATACGTAATACTGTAAACTTAGGACGAACACGGATATAGCGACGATAAGTCGTGCGTCATTTATAATGAGAAAAAGCATCACGTTTTTAATTGTTTATTCTAGTCATCTGATTTAATTGAAATAAAATTATAAGAAATCAACCAGCTTCCAATTTTTACATTAATGTTAGCAACGAAAATTGAAAAGTGAACAGGTGGTTTTGTGCAAAAAATACCCTGAAAAGTAACGATTATTAAAACGACTGGTGAAAAAAAAAAATCTCTCGATTTTTTGGGAGTCGATGCATCTAAACGACTCTAAAATCATCAAGTCTGCATTAAATTTATATTCGGTCGTTTTTAGGTAAACGCTTGTTTTTACAGTCATTATGAGCAAATTTAGGTTTTATTTTTGCAAAAAATCGTCCAGTGGTTCGACGGTGGTTTTTACGGTAAATCAGCAAAACCCGCGGTTGTCAAAATTGCGCGGAATGCTGTGAATTAGCGCCAAAGAGTCTTTACAACTGAGAAGATATTTAGGATTCAGCTCCACTTGAAGGAACTATCGCCTGAAGGTGATACTTCTTGTAGTTAGTTTGTAAAACTAAAATATCATTTTACATAGCAGCCAGAATAAGGGAAAGCTACTGTGGTAAAGCTAATGCATAGATAAATAAAAATAAAGTATTTAAAAAGAATGAAAATTTATTTTCTTATATTCAAAATCTGCATCTACAAACAACGTATGTACACCATTAATATACATGCAATTGTTGAAATATCATGCAACATTTATACATTTATGCAAGCTACAACTACGAAAAAAAAATCTATTAACTTCCAGTTGACCACAAAGAGCCTCCTAGGTAGTCATCCAAAGGTTTCCAATCGTCATTCTCATCACAAGATTTCGGCTTCAGCGTTGAAGTGCCAAAAACTTCGGAAGCTAATGGCCGCCACACCGTTGAGAAAAACGGATTCTCCGAAAAGGGTGCATAAGTGAATAAGGTAAGTTCCGTGAAACTTTCTTCATCCGCTGACGGTATCCAGGGTTCCGAAGGTGGAGGAGACACTGATGAACCCACCGACGAAGCTGGATACGGCCGGGCCGCTAGATTCAGAGAAGAAAATGGTTCGTATGGCGCTATTGTCGAATTCCCCAGAGAAGTGGTTTCGTATGGCACCTCAGTCGTATTCGGAGGATTCGCATTCAACGAACAAGAAGACGAATACGCCGGTGAAGGCGTATAGATTGGCGGCGATGAATACGTCATAGGATTCGGATCCAGTTGTTACGTCCTGGGAATTTATTGAATTCTAACCTGAGGATGTTCTACAGATCGAGAAGGGTGGTCTCTACTTTAAACGGGAATGCGCCCACTAGGGATAGAGACCTCGTCTGACTCGGACAATTATGATGCGAAATAATAATGAAATAAAGCCAATCCTACCTTTTTCCTCCTCTTCAGATGCTGATTGTAGGCTGCAACAGCTTGCTGAGCGGACGAGCGTAGCGGGTTGATCTATTGGAGGATGATGAGTGGAATCTCCTTGATGACGGTGATCTCAGCGTTGTTGGCAGGCGAAGAACAGCGAGAGTGAACTGACTCGACAAAATCGGATGGAAGTGATGAGGACTCAATGAATAACCAACAACCCGGAAACTTGATGATTTTAGAATTGAATTGTGCGATAGAAATTATACGCGGTTTCACTACGCGAGGAGCAACGATCACATCGTCTATGCAGTTCGTTACGAAAACTTGTAAAATGCTAGTCAATTTGCTTATAGTATTGGCTTTATTATGTCCCCGTGGACGACCGGCAACGTTCTGAGAGATTGCAGCAGCTCGGCGGATTTGAAATTTATTTCCACCACGACGTCTGCCCATTTGAGTCAAACTTCACTGCATGGGATAATAAAACAATAACGTGCAGGCCGTTGCACGGTCATTGATTAAAAGGAGAAGAGATTGGAAGGATAAGGATAAGAAGCGTGCATGTGGTTGCACAAACAACTCGACGGATGAGTTCGACGTGCAAGCCGGTGCACTGAAGAACTTTTCTTGGTAAAAAGGGGGTAAAGATTCTGGGAAAAAGCAGTATTCAACTCAAAAGCGCAGTAATATACGCGGGACGACGAAGAAAGATAGTGTTGATTATAGAAATTAAATCCTATTCATGAAATGTTGTATAGAAATGACGACACTGATTTTAATGTGAGTCAATAGAAATAAGAATTGATATATTAAGAATATTTAAACTTGATACACATTAGTTTATAATCGAATGAATTTTACGCGACTCTTTGGACGCGGAGTCCCAATACATACCAGGGTAATATTTTTATCAGTTCGTTCTCGGTCGCCTGTTCGCCTTTGCGAATGATACTTTCCGAAACTAAACCGAGTCGGCGCGTTCGCGGAGAAGGTGACTGTTCGCTCAGAGGTGTCGGTTGGAACTGACGCTTGTTGCGTCGAAGGTGAGCTTTTGTCAAATGGGATGTTACGAAGCTATCCCCTCCCTTCTCGGCGCATGCGCCTCACAATACTTTCATTCCTCCATGCAGAGTCACGCGGCGCCAATAGTGGAGAGCGCCATCGCCGACCTACGCCCACGCGACCGCAGTGATTGGGCGCGCCGATGCTATCCCCTCTCCGAACTATGCGCGCGCACCTTACAGCACTGCACTACTCCCACGCACTCTCAATTCTTTCATTCTTCCATACACTGGCGCTTGGTGCTAATAGTGGGGAGTGCTAACGCTAGGCCGCGCCCATGCGACCGCAGCGGTGGGGCGCGCTGATGCTATCCCCTCTTCCAACTGCGCGCGCACTGGACGGCGCATCGCCTGCCTCACGCCACGACGAGATAACGAAGAACAAAGGCTTCTCGAGTTCTCCCCAGTCATAACAGGTACATCCGGTGCTGATTATTGGGTGTCATACGTGTTGGCCAAATAATACCGCCGTGTGCGGTGTTGATAACATGAATTTAATTCCATCCGCAGACCCAACTCAAACATCCGGTGCTGATATCACATTCATTCATTCCATTCTATTAATACATTGATATACAGGGTGGGGCACTAACTTTTGCCACCTTGAATATTTCTGTAATTATCGGCGTCATAAAAAAATGTTCTAAACAAAAGTTATACGGTACGAGAGGGGTCATCAAATGCGACCATTTTTTTCAATTTCCGTGGAGGCGCTGACGAACAGTGAAGGTCAGCTCCATTTTTTTAAATGGAATGATACATTTTTTTTCCGACTATCTTGTAGAGCACTTCAAACCTATAAAAAAACATCTGAGGGTCAAGGTCATTAAAAGTCATTTAAGGTCATTTAAGGTCAAAAAGAGACATAAGCTTTATTTTTATGTAAAATGAACTTTATTTACAGTACAGATGTTCAAAGTGACTGCTATTGGAATCAATACAGTATTACAGCAATCTCCTACCTCCACAGGTAATTGTGTGTATGTATATTAATATTGTAACACGGTGCATCCCTCGGATGCACGCAGCTCAACTGAAGGCCGCCACTCACGTACGTACCCTTACTGATAATTATTATTGTAGTTTTGAGCACTTTTACGCCCCCCCCCCCCCTGACCCTCTCTTTTTGATTGTTCTGGCCCCGAATGCAAGTGTGAATGGATGAACGAATGGAGCAAAGTTGAATGTGGCGCCGGTCGGGAGAAGAACCCGGTGCACCACGGCCGTTGCTGCCGGGGCTGAAGCCCGTGGGGAAAAGCGTAGGCAGAGGGGACCCGCACGACTAACGCGTCCCTGACTCCTCGCCGCCAATCACTGCCGCCGCCGCTTGCTGCGCTTGACCCACCGGCCAATCCCTAGGCGCCCGGCCTTCCATTCGGAGAGCCCGCTAGGGACTTCCGCGGGCGCCAATCAACAGCGACGCGAGGCTTCAATGAAGAAGACGCCGGCCGGCCTGTCATTTCAGCTGAGCTGCTTGTAATACGAGGACGCCATTAATTGTATTATCGAAATCGAAGGAAAAGTTATATTGTTTTGAAGAGTCCAGGAGTTATTGTGTGTGCGACACCGTAAAAGAGTGAGTACTTGAGTACGTCCACTACTACATTTCCGGATTTGTGCACTATCCCCTTGCTATATCATAATCCGCGCTTATTTACCCCCGAGTTTTCTCCTCCACGTGCCCGCCGCCATCACAGGTGTCGTTAACACCTGTTGCGTCAGCAGTGAGTGGTGGTTTTCTCGTGCGAAATTAGCATTAAGCCCCGAGTTCGTCCCGTTGTTGAAGTTTGCTGGATTGTGCGATGATTACGACCCCCCCTTCCATCCGCGGTCTCGAAGAAATCCCAATTTCTTGTAAGTACGGTGCCAATCCAGTCTCCCCATACTTCACCCCCCCCCCTTCTTTTGTACTATTCTCTCCCGCCCGAAAAATCTTTTTATTGTCGCCCCTTTTTTGTTATTGTAAAGACCGAGGTAATAAATATGAGTTCGGGAACGCACCCCTGAGACCTCTCACCCCTCGGCCCCTAGCCCCCCCCCCATTATTACAATTTATTGTTTTTCTTTATTTTATTTTTGTTATAATATTAGCGGGTCAAGTGACTGGTAATATTCCGGTTGCTACACCTTACGTAGCTGGTGCCCAAACCCCGCACTTTTATTTTTTTTTATAATAAATTATTGCCTGTACCATTAATATTTTTATTTCTCTATTTCTCTTTTTACTAACCCCTTCCCTCATTGTTAATTAAAGGGAAGCCGGTTATAAATTGGCGCCCAACGTGGGGCCCGAAAGAGTTCGTCCGCAGTCATACTTGCGCACGAGACTTGGTAATTTTCTTTTTGTTTGGCAGTGCTCACCCCGGTAATTACTTCACCCCCCCCCTCCTCTCGATAGGAGTGTACGTGAACCACCACCTCTGACGCGCGCCCCCATATTTCTTTCGTTTCTTTTTTTTTCTGGTCGTTATTTTTATCAGCTACCCTACTATGGACCCCGTTGCGGTCGGAGACGTTACTACCACCACCACCACGAGCGTCACCATGGCTAGCCCAAGCCGTAGCCCTCTCGCCCCCACCGCCCCTCTCCCCCTCGTCACCCCACCTGCGCCGGTGGCGCCGCCGACCACGCAAGCCCACATCCTCCGAATTAAGGAGGATTTGGTGACCATACGCGATATACGGGATATCATTCGACTCTGTGACCACGCAGAGCTGAGACCGCCGGTACCCCTGAAGAATTGCGTGATCGGTATTGGCGCCGCGAGATACGCCGTCTCCACCCCGAAGTCGAGACTGCCTAAGACCCGACGGTGGACGAGCGGGGACTGCACCCCGCGTTTACGTTTACTGCCGCGGTGCTCGAGCCTTGCTTCGAGGACTCCCGGCGTACTAACCCTCCCCCACCCAGGAACTAGCCCCCGACTCCCTTCCCGTCAACCACAGTGGAGCATTGGCTACCGGCCAGTCTCGTGGACCGTTCCGCGACCCCATAACCCTCAGTGGTACCGGAGATTTAACGAGTTTCGACGACGTAACCCCCCTGTCGTACCCCCCCCTCCCCCCCGCCCGAAACTCTGGCCCTGTTGTCACCTTCGCCCCTAACCCGATGTCTGCCCCGCCGGTCCAACCGCTCCCTCGACCGTACCCTACCGAGCCCCCTTACTCCCCCTGCCACTTGCCCCCGCACCCCCGCGTTGCCCTGCTTCTTCGCCCCATTCCCCCACCGACCCGTGGGGGTACCATGCTACCTTCGAGCTGGCGCGGGCGCGCGCTCGACCCCAGTACAATAGTACAGGCTACCATGGTCCGCCGTTGCCCCACACCTCCCTTCGCCGCCCCCACTCCCTCGCACCTTGCCCCCGAACCCCTCTCTCGGATGGACAGCATCTGGACCCGCGACACCCACCAAATTGATCACTTCCGACGGTTCGGTCCCAAGTTCGCGGGCCGTCGTGGAGATGACGGGGAGGAGTATCTCCTTCGTCTCTACGAATACTGTGACAGCCGAGGGTTCTCCGAGGAGGATTTGTTGCGCGTCCTACCCGAGTCCTTTACACATGACGCGCTCATGTGGTATCGGGTGGAGCGCAACAACTGGTCCACCTATGACGAGTTCATTTTTAGGTTTCGTGCTTGGTTCGGTCACAGTAACCGCCAGGAACGCCTGCGACGAGCATTAGAGTTGAGGACCCAGGGCCCCGGTGAGCCCAGTGGTGAGTTCATTACGAAGATGAGGACCATCTTCAACCTCCTGAACCCGCCCCTTCCCCTTGAGATACAGCTTGACATCTGCGTCAACAATCTCCACCCCGACTTGGGACAGCGCATTTACCGGGAAGACATAGCTAGCTTCCTGGATTTACAGCTGAGGTGTCGGCGGGAGGAAGACGCGCGAGAAAGCGCACGCACTTACCGCCCCCCACCCACGGCGGCTTATGCAGTCTTGCCCTCCACTGCTTACGTGCCCCCAACCCGAGCCCGAGAAAGAGCTGCCGCCGTGGGGCCATCGCCTCACACCCTCCTGCCCGGCCAGCCCATTGCCTCCCCCGTCGCGTCCCCCTTACCGCCCTCGAGCGCGGTCGCCAGTCTGAGCGCGGCCCCCGGGACCCTGCTCCCCTTGACCCCTGCCCCCCTACCCGCTGCACGGCCTCCCGTCCAACCCCACCAACCACCACCCTTAATGGCCCGCCCGGTTGCACCACCCAAAGAGGGGCCGTCTCACCCTCGGCCTCAGTCCACTTCGGTCCGCTGCTATCACTGCCGACAAGCGGGACATATATTCGCCGAGTGCCTCCAGCCATTGGGGTCATTCTGCCGCGCGTGCGGACTGGCGGGATACGACCTCAACTCATGCCCGCGATGCCGCCGGGCGCGTGAGGGAAACTCCAAGGGGGGTGGGGGACAATAGTTCCGTTCTCCCCCCCAGTCCAACCACCGGATCCGGGGATAGCGGACCTGGCTGCCCTGGATTCCTTCATCGAACCCCTGTCCCGCCCCAGAATTACCCGTTGGCCCGTGATCGATTCCGTTGAGACCGAGGAGGAAGACGAGTGCCATTTCGTCATGCTGAACCTCCTGGGTCGCCATGTGCTCGCCCTGATTGAACCGGGAGCCACGCGCTCTTATCTGGAGGTGGCAGAGGCCCGCGCGCTGGGCGAAAAGCTCCGGCCGGCCACTGGAGGAGTGCGGGTTGCCAACAACGCCGTGGTTCCCCTCCTCGGAGTCGTGCCCATCCAGTTTGAGTTAGAAACCAGCATCAAGACGATCGAGATGCGGGTGGCCCCCTTGGGGTACAACAGCATCCTGGGGATCGATTTCTGCAAGACCGTCGGCTTGAGAATCGATTACGGTCAGGACACCTGGCAAGTCCCCGGCGGTCCACCCCGGAGGTTAACCACCGATGGGCGCATTCCCATCGTCGTGCCGGCTTTCCCGGAATGCGCCGGGCTCGCTGACGCCCCCCTTGCTGTCGAGGACCGTCTCAGCCCCCTTCTAGATCGACTGGTAAAGCCCAACATCACCGGTGTACTAAGTGCCACTACCCTGGTCGAGCATGCTATCGACGTGCAGGGCCACCCTCCCATTCGTCAGCGCCCCCGTACCATCTCCCCTTACCTGCTCGCAACCGCCCACGCAGAGGTCGACAAGATGCTCCGTGAGGGGGTGATGGAGAGGTCGAACAGCCCCTGGTTAAGTAACCCCGTGATCGTCCCCAAGCCCAATGGTAAGTCCCGGTTTTGCATCGACTACCGCGATGTAAATAAAATAACCAAGAAAGACGCCTACCCCCTCCCAAACCTCGACCGAATCTTGGATGGACTACGGCGAGCCCGTCACATCTCCAAGTTCGACCTGAGCCAGGCTCATTTCCAAATCCCCGTACACCCCACTAGTCGCCTCGTAACTGCCTTCGCTGTCCCGGGCCGAGGGCTTCACCCGTATGCCCTTCGGACTAACGAACGCTCCCGCGACCTTCCAGCGACTGATGGACAGGTTGATCCTGGCGGAGTGGGAGCCCCATGTCATCGCCTACCTCGATGACATCATAATAGCGACGGAAACGGAGGAGAACCACTACCGATATCTTGAGTTGGTCCTCAAGGCTCTGAAGGATGCCGGTCTGGAAATAAATCGGGAAAAGAGTGAGTTTTTCTGCCCCGAGATGAAATACCTGGGGTATGTCATCACGAAAGACGGACTCAAGACGGACTCAAGACGGACCCCGACAAGATTGCCCCCATCTTAAACTACCCTGCTCCGACCAACATTAAGCAGCTGCGGCGGTTCCTCGGCATGATGGGCTGGTATGCTCGCTTCATGGGAGATATCTCCGAACTGAAGGTTCCTCTTGTGCGCCTCCTCGAAAAGGGGAAGGAGTGGTCCTGGTGGCACTGGGGGAACGAACAACAACAAGCCTTCGACGCGCTCCGCCACGCCCTCACTCGAACCCCTGTTTTAGCCCGCCCTGACTTTAGTAAGCCCTTTGCCATTCACACCGATGCCAATGACTACGCCGTCGGCGCCGTGCTGGTGCAGGAGGTGGACGGAGAGGAGCACCCCATCATATTTTGTAGCTGAGTCATGTCCCGAGCCGAGCGCAAGTACAGTGTCACCGTGAAGGAGTGCCTTGCGGTGTTGTGGGCAACCAAGAAGTTGCGGCCATACATTGAGGAAACGGCCTTCACGGTGGTCACCGACCACAGTAGCTTGCGCTGGCTCAGAAACTTGCGAGACCCGTCCGGCCGGCTGGCCCGATGGGCATTATCCATGCAGGACCTCGACATGGAAATAGTTCACCGTAAAGGATCCTTAAATGTAGTCCCTGATGCCCTTTCCAGAATGTTCGAGGGGACCGTCGAAGCCCTAGCCGCCGTAGGTGAGTCCATGGACCCCTGGTACCTCGAACAAACGAACAACGTCGACAGTTTCCCGCACAAGTACCCGGACTGGAAAATCGAAGACCACCAGCTGTTCCACCACCGCCCTCACCCCCTTATAGAGCCAGCCCTGACCGACCTGGACGCGTGGAAACTTGTCCTTCCCAGTGAGGCCCGACAGCGAGCTCTCCGAAACGCTCATGAACACCCCCAGTCCGGCCACCTCGGAGTCGATAAGACTTATTCGCGCCTAACCCAAGACTTCTCGTGGCCCGAGGTCTTCCAAGACGTGGCATAGTTCGTCAAGCGCTGCCCGGTGTGTCAGCTCCATAAAATCTCCCAGGGGGCGCCTGGAGGAATAATGCTGGAGCGGACCACCGAGGGGCCCTGGACAGTGGTGGCTGCTGACGTCATGGGCCCATTGCCCCCCAGTAAAAGTACAAACCGATACATTGTGGTGTTCCAGGACCTCATTACCAAATTCGTTGAAGCTAAGGTCCTTGGGGCAGCCACCGGGCCCTCCATAGTGAAGGCCCTCGAAACCCTAGTTCTCAACCGTTGGGGTTGTACGGAATACGCCAAACCACAATCCCCCCCTACCATGCCCAAGCCGACCCTGTGGAGAGAGTGAACAGGACCCTCAAGACAATGATTGTTTCGTACGTCGGAGACGACCACCAAAACTGGGACCTTCACCTTCCGGAGCTTTGTTTTGCCCTCAATACCTCCGTACACTCCTCTACTAGCCTCACCCCCGCGTTTCTGAACTTCGGCCGAAACCCACGGCCCACCAAGAGCATACGCAATAACCTTCCGCCCCCAGCCCATGTTAATAGAGCGGACCCTACCGTCTGGAATGACCGAATGCACTGACACCCCCTTCTTTACGATATGGTCCATCGAAACCTTTCGCAGGCAGCAAAGAGACAGGCCCGTTATTATAACCGAGGTAGGGAGGACCGGGAATTCCAGGTCGGGGATGTAGTCCTGCGACGGAACCGTGTCTTCTCGTCGGCCGCACACAACTTTGCAGCCAAGCTAGCCCCTAAGTATAACGGAACCTATACCATCTCCAAGAAACTGTCTCCTGTGGTCTACGAACTACATCTGCCCCTAAAGAAAAAGTGGGTCAAGGTACACATTAAAGATCTGAAACCCTACCAACCCCCAATCGCTCACGACGAAACCCCAGACGTCCCGACTCCGACCGCAGCGCCCCCCAGATAAAGGCGCCCCCACCATCCGACGCCCTAGACCCTAACATAACTTGCGACCCCTCTTTCTTACAGAATAACGGGAACCAAGGCATGGAGAGGAGCGAGGGGGGTCCAGTCACTCAGGGGAAACCTAATGAGGAAGACCCGGTGGGAAGGCATCGGCTACCCGCCGTTTGCGACCCCTTCCCCCCTCTCACTACACCCGGCCCTGGGACTGACCCCCCGGTTCCACGACCCCGCGGGCGACCCCGAGGAAGCCGAGCCAAGAACCGAGCCGCACCGACAGGACCCGTTCGGCCTTATGTCCTCCGGGAGCGTGCCCGTAATTGACCCCCATCCCTTTCAGACTCCCGAACCCCCTCCCTCGCCGAGTTACCCCCTTCGACCTCTACCTGGCCTCTACCCACCGCCCCTCGCCCTAGAGTTACCCTAATCCGGGCCCCAGTCCAACCCCCAGCCCCTAAGAGAGACTCCCGTGTCACTCACGGGGCGTCCCCTGGACCCGTCAACCACCCAACCCGACCCCACCAGAGCCTATCCCCCGTCCCCTGGCTAAACTCCTCCAGACGAAGACCCGATCCTCCCGGAAACGACACCCCCGACCCATGAAAATCAAGGCCCTTATGGCCACCCGGGTTCCCCGCCCGAGAGAAGCGCCCCCCTCCCCCACGCCCCCCTCTCAACCCCTTCCATACGGCCACTGATGTCGCTGACTATTCCCCGCCCTGAGAACGACCCCCCCCCCCCCACTTCATACCTGCTTCCCCAACCCCGCAAATACCATCCCTGATGTACCATCCCACCTCTCTCTCACTCTCATCTCGGTATAGAGTTGGGGATATGGTGTCGTCTCTTTCACACTCCCGTCTCGGTGTAGAGTTGGGGACGTGATGTCGTCTCTCTCACTCTCCGATCTCGGTATACAGTTGGGGATATGATGTCGTCTCTCTTACACTCCCATCTCGGTATACCGTTGGGGATACACCGTTCTTTCTTTCTCCGATTCTCGGTATCATGTTAGAGCAATACATTGTATTCTATTCGCTCTCGGATCTTGTCATTAACGCGCGCGTCGTTTAAAGGTACAGCATTGTCTCTTGCTTCGTCCTTTTAACTCCCTGCGCATGTTTTTTAAAGGGTGTAATATTGTTTTGATTCCTCGTGTTTTGTGTGAAAAGAGTGAGTGTGTTGTATGGGTTTTTAATTTTTTGTTTAAATTAAGTGCATGGTATTTCGCGAAGTAATTTGCAAGGTCTGTGATTTTTTGTGTGCTCGGAAATTTTTTTCGATTTCTTATTTGCGATGCCGTCAACGGTGTTGTGTGCTTACGGAGGCTGTGGAAGCGTACAAAGTCGATGCCCCAATTTGATTTTCCATCGCTTCCCGAATGACTCTGAAAGGTATTTATTTATTCGTAATCTTCCGATTTTTTTCGTTTTCCTTCCTTGTTTTTATGACTTTTTTTTTCAATATTTGTAGTTCAGCATGCTCAGAATCGACTAAAACGTCGCGAAAAATGTTTTTGAAAACGTGTGTGTGTGTGTCACCCTTAATTTGTGAATGGCACGATCGATCGAGATAATAAAAATAATTCCGAGCGAGTTATGTACAGAAATGTACAATAAATGTCAACAGGACGCATGGCTCAGCGGTGAACATTTTTTTTTCCTTAAATTAATTTTTTTTCTCCTATAAATATTCCCATGTAATTTATGTATAAAATTGTTTGAACTGACTCTTATTGACTAACAATTTTATACGTAAATTACGTGGGTATATGTTGTAACACGGTGGAGCGTTACAATATTTTCCCCCCTCGGCCGGCTCGAAGGCCATCACACACCGCTTTTTATTACTGTTAAGCTTTATGTTTATAATTAATAGGAAGCGATATAGTGTGTAGGATTCATCCCTTTTCACCCCCCCCCCCCCCCCCCTCCTTTCTGAGTATGAATGATTAGTTGTACGACCGTCAAGACGCGCCGAAGCATCAAGGACGGATCAGAGACACTACGGCCGCCTAAGCAAAGTGACGTGTTGAGAGAGTGGGCTGGAGACGAAGAGAGGATCTGCCAGGCCAACCAGCTGAGGAGTACACGTTGCGTCACACGAGGAGCCTCCACTCGTGGGGACAAAGGTTGGAGTTAGCCGCCCAGCTGCGTGCGTGTACTCGCTCTATCGATCGTCAGCGGCAATCCAAATCGCCCGCGGCGAGCGCACCGCCCAACTGCGCCACACCGTTTCGCCGCAGCACAACCCGAGCGCAACTGACAAGCTACACTCGATCCATCGATCGATGCGCAAGTGCTATAGTGTTCTTAAGCCGAGAAATTCCGAGGATCTCCGAGCAGGACCGAAGAGCTCGGAGAAGAAGACGGAGGACATCTTCCTCACTTCGAGCCCCGCCGTCGTCGCGACCCGTGTGTGTGATAGAGTGTGTGATAAAAGAGTGACCGGGGTCCCCGGTGCTGCTTTGTGAGTGAGTGAGTGAGTAATTTTTATAGTATTTTTAGTCCCCGTTTTGCCCCCCCCCCCCCCCCCAGCCCCGTATCTCTCGAGTTATCCTTTTTATTATCTTTTGTACTGGGACGACTGACTGCCACGACGTGGAGACCGGCACTTCTGAGTACAGCCATTTTGTATGATTTTGTATCGGAAGGCTGGCTGCCATCGCGTGGAGATCGGTGCTTCTGAGTACAATTGTTTTTTTAAATAATTATTATTGTATTTGCGTGCGAGGTAGTGTGGTGGTTCATCGCGACTATCGCTCGTATATTTAGTCTTTAATTTCTTTTTGCGCCTTCCCCCCCCCCCCATTATAGAATACTCCCGAGCTTCACCCCCCCCCCCCCCCCCTCGTTTTGGTTTACCTGACCGAGGTAATAAATAAGAAGCCAACGAGCTCGGGAATTCACCCCCTGAGACCTCTCGTCCCTCTACCCTCTAGCCACGCACCCACTTTTGCAAATTATTGTCTTCTATAATTTTTTTTTTGTTTTCTTTGTAAGATTACCGGGTCATGTGACCGGTAATCCATTCGTTGCTACACGTGACGTAGCTGGCGCCCAAACCCCGTACTTCTATTTATATTTCTTTCGTCGAATAAACTATTGTCACTATTGTTATATTTGGCAATTTTTATCGAATCATCACTAACCCCTTCCCCCCATTGTTAATAAAAGGGAAGCCGGATATAATGTATAGGAAAAAAAAATGTATTAAACAGAAAATTTAAAAAAATAAATTTTCTGTCACGGGATTTGAACCCCGGACTCTCCGTTTGCCAGACCAGCTCGCTACCCGCTGAGCCACGAGCCCTGTTTATGTTTGAATTAAATTTATTGTACATAAATCACTTGGAATATTGCAACGTCTAATCTATCGAAAAATTCTGGCCATCTGACCCAAGGGCTTTAGAAAATTGTTTTCGCAAGTTTGGCCTGGTTTGTCTAAACCACTTCTCTCGACGTTTTAGACGATTATAAGCATTCTGACATGAATATCTCGAAAAAAAAAAACATTTTTTGACAAAAACAAAGCTTCGTGTATGAGGAAGCAAAGATTATTAATAAATTCGTAAGGATTTGAAATATCCTTGGAAATTATTAATTTCTTTTTTTTCTGATTTTTGGAAAAACTATTCTTGCCTAAAAACCAGCAAATGCATGTAATGAAGAACCAACAAATGCAGATATTTGTCAGACTCTCTCATATTGCTTCATTAACTCAATAATAAAAGTTTGAGCATTAGTAATTCTTTAAGTATTCCGTGCAACTAACTATTGGGGAATGCTGCAATTGTTCAACCAGGTTTTGTGCTCAGCAAGGATGTTTTTCATGCACTATATCCCGGTGATGTATTACCTATCCTTTTTTAATCCCTTTTCAGCCTCGAAGCATGGATTGCACGTTGTAAAAATGATAAATTGAATAACATATCTCTCGCACAGCTTCAAAATCACAGAATTTGCAGCCGTCACTTTTCCCCCGATGATTTTCAGACCTACGGTCGCCAAGGTAAGCGGAAATTAAAAAAAAACAGTTTGCCTATCGCTGAGAGCTCTAGTAACGAGTTACAGGCAACCCCCACCCCCGAGCAGAGCACTTTATCGTTGAATGTAGAGTCTTCTGGTGTTACCACTATTAGGGCTGTTTGTTCATCAAACGAGGATGAAATAGTCAATTGCCTCGACTCGCAAATCTCCTTAGAACAGATGGATTGTCACGAACTCCACACTGATAATACCGGTACAGTGAATCTTCCTTCGTGTTCATTCGCTCGCAGCATTGATCTTCTGCAGCACCAAGCTAGTGACACAGGTCCCTTTAACTCTAAATCGAGTACCAAAAGCACCTTAGTTTCGCGTAAAAAACAAACGCAATATCTCACACTTAAGGAGGCTAAACAAGCGCAAATAATAAAGAAGCTCCGTCATGAATTAAAAATTCAAAAACAGAAAGTTAGATGTTTGGAGAATAGAATCGAGACTAACGCAACGGACGTGACGTATGGAAAATCTGTAGCAGCCCTTGACATTAGCCAGAAAAGGTTTATTGAAATGCAGTTTAACCACATAAAGAAAAAACCCTGGTCGCAAGACGAGAAGCAATTTGCTTTGTCATTATTTTACACATCCCCTAAGGCGTACGGTCATCTCAGAAACAAAAAGCACTTTGCTTTGCCGAGCGTCACATTAATCAGACAGTGGATAAATGAATTAAATTTGGAACCTGGAGTAAGTACTGGTGTATTTAAAAAACTAAAAATCAAAGCAGACACAATGACGAATGACCAACGACAGTGTGTTCTCATGTGGGATGTGATGAGCATTTAGCGGCTCCTTGAGTATAATTCCAAGTTCGACTTAGTCGAAGGTTTTCAAGATCTCGGAGAACTAGGACGGACTAACGATCCAGCTAATTACGCTCTAACATTTATGATCAGAGGCTTAACTTACTCGTGGAAACAGCCTATTTGCTACGTAACTTCTAGTTCTTGTGTGCAGACAGAAAATCTGAAAAAATTACTTTTTAAAGTGATTAATAAAGTTCACTCTACCGGATTCGACATAAAAGTCATGGTTTGCGACCAAGGTGCGGCAAACCAAGCCGTTTTAGCTTCGTTAGGTGTGACTCCCGAAAAACCTATCATAGAGCACGCATCTCAAAGAATCTTCGTTGCGTTTGACCCTCCACACTTGATCAAGTGCGTGCGCAATAATTTATTAAAGTACGATTTCGATATCGACGGCGATACGATTTCGTGGATGGTTATTTCAGATCTTCGAAATAACGAGCGTCATAAAGTGTGCAAAGCTGCTCCCAAGTTGACAGATCTTCATATCAATCCCAATTCATTTCAAAAAATGTCGGTTAGTCGAGCAACGCAAGTATTCAGTGCATCTGTTTCAGCTGCAATTTATGCCGGTCACTTTACCGGAGATTTGCAGCATCCGGCTTCCGTCGCTACCGCTAACTTGTGCAAACGCCTTAATGACATCTTTGATTACCTGTATAGTCATTGCTCGTACGATCCAAATCCTATTAAACGTGCCCTATCTTCTGCGCAGCCTCAGGTAGAAGAATACCTGCGCGAAAGTCTTCTTTGTTTAGAAAAATGGACAGTGAAAAGTCGCCCCAAACCGCCTTGTTTCTCGGGTTTCATTTTGACGATTAACAGCGTTCTTCAACTGTGGGGTGAAATGCAAAAGTCAGGATTATCATATTTGATTACTTCGAGGATTAATCAAGATCCTTTGGAAAATACGTTCGCCATTATTAGGGGCCGCGGTGGCTACAATCTCCGACCATCTGCGATGACTTTTCGCCGAAACCTCCAGTACGCTATGACGTCTAACTTAATGAAACCTTCTGCGAGTACGAATTGTGAGCCAGATGAAACGGTGGTTCTCCTCCCCATGTTAGAAAGTAGGAACGATTGTTGCAGTCCCGAAACTCAACATTTTCGGCAGGAAGTCGACGTTTCGGTCGATGATCATCCGATCGGCGAAGAGCAGAATGTTAGTTACGATGAAGGAAAAATCGTACATTCTGTTGTTACTGAAGACAGCGTACTTCCTGAAGAATTTGATGGGTCAGTCGGTGAAGGACCAGAACTTAGATGTCCAATTGACAACGGCAGCGAGGATAAACCGCTCGATCAGGCTGTTAACGTAGAATCGTGTACGCTCGAACAATGTGCTAAAAAGTACGTGGCCGGATATCTTGCATATAAATGCCTCCAAAAATTTGATTGCCCCGAGTGTCGTTTGAGTTTAACGAAATTAAATCAAAATTACGAAACAGTAGACGAACTGTTGATCTTTTGGAAAGCGTACAAATGTAAAGAAGATTACGAGCTCGGTAGCTTGAAAGTTCCCTCCGAACAGTTTAGTAACGAAACGCTCACCATGTACGATGTTTTCATGGAATCTTTTTCATCCGAGCCACATAGAAAAAACCTGAGAAAACATCTCGAAACGTGTATCCACGATGCTTTGACAAAAGGTCATGACAAGTTTTGGGCCGTTGAGGGAGCTTGTCTCGAACACCGAGATTACATCGTACAACTGTTCGTTCGCGTCCACATTTATAACAAGTAGAAGTAGATTTCCCGAGATATAAGGGATCGATGTAATAGGGTTGCTGTAGATCAGAGTAAGAGGTCGAGCGAGTATCAGGGCGCAAAGCCGAATGAAAAGTACCAGAAGATAACTCATCGATAGTCTTTAGTATCGCGTAGTATCTACTATTAATTCAAGGTGCCAGTTTACAATATCTGCCATTAGGGGAGTGGGGGAGGGGATTTCGGCGGAAAAGTTAGCTGTTAGAATGATCAAATAATGGAGGAATAAAATTAATCTTTAAAAAATCATATTTCTGGAAGTACGCATTAAAGTAATTAATACTATTTCATCAAATTTCTATTAAATCAACTGCATTCTACGAAAAAAATGCTTTTACAATTGTTACTATTTCAAACTGTTAATTTTCGGTTGTGCTTTGTATGCTATTATTAACAATCCTACGTATTAGATTTTGTATATTTTGTTTTTTTGGCCCAATCTAAAGAATCGGTATTTTTAATAGCTAACTTTACCACCGGAGACCCCTTAATTAATTATTATTATCTCTTTTTAATTAGCGCCAGCCTGTTTCTCCACAACATTATCCCACGTTCCCCATTCCATATCCCTTCCCTTCCCGATGGAAGAGACCCACCACCTTCCCGTGGTTTCCATTGAATAACCATTGTTTGCATGTTTCCTCATAATCTGAATAATGTGTTTCAGAATGCCAGAACACTTTCATTTACTAATATTCACATTATTTCAATATCATTGCACGAGGACACCGTAAACATTGATTAACCAAGAGTGGGCACATATTAGCATGGTGACGTAAATTCGTATGTATTTCATATATACGTTAAATCAGTTCCCCAAAGCCATTGGGCCAGATGGCCAGAATTTTTTCTCCGTTATTAATTTTTTTTTCTCCTATCCACGTAATTTATGGTGATAATATCTTACCGTATTACTCGCGTTTAGCGAGGGTACCCTGGCACAACTCCTACGGTGAAGTTGGCGCGGGATCGGATTCGTATGACGATGACGATGACCTCCTTGCTGTTCGGTTCGCGGAGGCCTGTCGGGGTTTTCCCGAAGACCAGGTGGTTAATTAGTCTTCGGTAATTTTAATACAGGGCCGGCGAGTGGCGGTACCACAGCAGCATTAGCAGCCAGAGCGAGACTGGATCGCGGATCTCTGTAAGAGACTGGATCGCGGAAGCTGGTGCAGCGGTGGAGTAGTTGGTGAGCCACCACCGAAATTGGCAAATCGGTGGTGGCCTTGCGAGCCCTAGTTATAAACTAAATTTAAGAATCGCGAATGGCAATAATACCGACAATGAGGACGACAACGGGCCCTTTTGAAATAATAACGCGATTTCGGAAGGTAGCGATAATGTGGGTGCCGGGGAGGACGATAGGGACGTTGTAGAATATGGATAATCGGCGTTGCGTTGAATAGGCGGGTATCGGCGTCGATGCGATATCGATCGAGCACCGATCGATAATAAGAGTATATCGGGAATTGTCACGGGAGTGTGTAACGGAAATCGGTACTGAGTTTCGTCCCTATAAGAGATCAGTAATGTTGGTTGCTGACCACCGTTGGCGAAAGCGGGCTAGAACTTCGTCTTGCCCCAGTCGTCCACGAGCTCTCACGGTAGCATGCCACGATAGTAGGAAGTCAACTACGCAAATCGTCAATTATTGTATTTCACGGCAATCCGCACTCTACATCAAATAAAAAAGTGACTCCGTGAATGTCGGCTGGGCGGCATAGCGCCATTCATTCATACATCCAGAGATTGGTGCCTGCCTCTGGAGATTATCATACCTGAAGGATAACCCATCAAAATTATTCCAAACGATTGGAGCCTCTCATATTTCGAAATTCCATTTGCACGGAAAAAGTGTCCGACCGTTGTGTCGGGTGATCACGAGACGCTGGACAGGACCGTGACGTCAGCGGCGTAACGGTCGAGCGGGCGAGCAATCTAGCTATCTATGGGACTATATCTCGCTAAGCTAAGTACTGCTTCTATAGCTATGGAACAATTTTCTATTTAAATAGATTTAATTATCGTGAATGTGTCCTGTATGAAATGATTTATGAATTGATTGATGAATTTATTATGAAATAGTTTATGAAATGAGTATGAAATGATTTATGAATTTATTATGAAATGGATTATGAAATATGTATGAAATGAATGAAGTACAGCGAAATTCCGCTATGTATATATATATTGTGACGAGGCGCTCGTGCGCGCTCGTGGCAACAGAATCGCTCCTCGGCGTCAAACTCGAAATATGAACGTTTGACTGCCGGGAGTATTGTTCCACAGGATTCATGGAATTAGAGCAACAGTCCGGGAAGACGCGCGAGGATGGACAGAGAGAAGGAAGGCGGAAGAACGCGACGATCGACGGAGTCGATCGATGTCAGGCCGTGACCCCCACCCCGGACGTCGGAGGCCCGCGTAACCCGGCCGAGCGTGCGAGACCTGATTATTCTAATTCCGGACCCCGAATTGATAAGATAGATTTGAGTTATATTTGTGACGAATAGAGATTGTCTTGAAAAGTCGTATTCAGTAGCTGGTTAGAGAGTTCGACCTGAAGCCGAGTATTCTGTCGTATAAATTAGACATCGAACAACTCGCCGCGCGCGAACAGTTTACCACGAGAGTCTCGTGAGAATTAATTCCGATAGACCCGTGCGTGCGTGTACCCGTCGTGGAGGAAGAATTCGACATCCAACGAAAGCGAGACAGGAACTGGAGAAGGCAGCATTGTGTGACGAAGCAGACCGTACGGAGAAAAAGGTAGGCGCACGTGGTGCACCAATATTCAGTAATTCGTGTAGCTCAGAGTTGTCCTCCGTCGCGACCGGCTACTCCGGCCGCCTCCGTAATAATCGCAAGCGAATCGGATTAGGACCGCGTGAATTGTCGGACTCGAGTCGCACTGTAACCTTTTGTATTCGCGAGTAAAGAAGTTGTTTTCTGTAATAAATTATCGTTAGTATTTTTGAACTTGAAAGAGAAAGCACGCATTCGAATAATTATTTCGTATCAAGTCCCCGAACTGCACCCCTTCCAGCTAGCCGAATCAAGGAAAAATATTGACTGTAGAGTGTAGCGAGTGACCCTGGCTGTTGGGTCAAAGAGTAGATAGCCTGGCGCCCAGCAATTAGTAAAAGAACAGGTAAGCACGGCAAAAATTGTAGAAGCAAATAAATTGGTATTACTGTGGGCGTCATTATATTTGGTCGTGGCTCCCCGTGTGAGTGGTCCGAAATACTTGCACGAGGGGCTCGTCACAATATATATTGAATTGTTCGAAAGCGTTATATCAACAATGATTTTCTGGTTTGACCACTCGAGTCCTGATCTCCTGATTACGGAATGAAAACAAAAATATTACAACGTTATTTCTCCCGTTGGACATCGTTTTCGCGTAGTAGGCGAGCCGCGTGAGCGCATATCGCCGCGCTTCAAAATCATGTCGCGGCAAACGGATGTTGCATTGCTTCCGCCTCCACAGGGTGTTATATCTCATATCGTGGATTAGGAACGCAATTCGCGACATCCATGCGTATTTCACCGCGGGACATCCTCAAAGTACTATGATAGGAATAGGGTCATGGCTGAAGGTATGACCGACGGTGTTGCGGGGATTTCGATGCGACCCATTTGGCGATTCGCTTACGAGCAATAAAATCGAAGTCGAAAATCTTCGTCATAAAAAATCGAAGTTTCAGAGGGACGATGCAAACAAGCTTGTCCGAGAAGCCCGGGTGACAATCCCAGCGGCAGGGTGCGGACTACCTGAAATCGAGATGTTCCAGCGGCACTTTATGGCTACGGACGTAGCTATAGTAGTGTACGACTGGGCATCTCTGGGTAGTGGTGCCGAACCGATTTTCAATGGGCAAGCGCGATTTGAAAATACACCGGTACGTGTGATACTTAACATCGCATATTTTAGCAGCGAAAATCATTTCGCACCGATTACAAATCTGATTGCTGCGGATGGTACGAGGAATTACTGTATTCCGTGTAATTTGTCGTACCGCTCATTAAATCAGCATAAATGTACCAGCAGGTGCCCACGTTGCTTCTCGTCGCCACCGTGTGCAGTCACGTCGAACAACGGCAATGGTGACGACGACGACAACGAGTGGGAGTGCCATGATTGTAATCGGTTCTTTCACGTTGCCGCGTGTCTTGCAAATCATCGCAAACCTCGCGAAAATCGTGTACGAAGCTTGTACCCTGAACTTAAAACGATATATCAGACAGTTCGTTTTTGCAAAAAATGCTCGAAGCTCGTGGACACTACGAGGAGAGCCCACGATTGCGAGAAATCGTTTTGCCAGCAATGCCATAGCCTGCACGGACACAACGAGCACTGCTACATGCAGCCTTTGGCCGCCCGCAGCGTATCGCCCAACCCGAAGCCGCAGACCCTATTTATATTTTATGATTTTGAGACCCGTCAGGACACACCGTACACTACATCACCGGAAGACGATACTCGAGAACATATTGCAACGCTTTATGTTGCGCAACAGCTTTGCGATGTGTGTCTCGAGAGTGTGGACGATCTAGATGCGTCCAGCTCTTTCGAATGGCGTGGTATTCGGTAACACGTTTTCCAAAAATCACCCGTCGAAGAGCTGGTCAATCTGGCGGTACGTCACACAACGTCTATCCGGAAAATCGTTTGCATCGCGCACAACGCCAAGGGTTTCGATGCGCAATTCATATTACGTCATGAGGTTATGAATTGTAGCGAACTCGGGAAACCTAAGCTCGATCTCACGGGTACCGCGATAATCTCTATGCGTATAGGACCCCCAAATTTTTTTCGACAGCCTGAATTACTTTCACGTGCGTCTGAGTGCTCTTCCGCAAGCTTTCGGTTTTGCCGATAAAATGGGGAAAGGCCACTTTCCCCATTTATTTAACACCCGCGAAAACCAGCAATACATTGGTGAGTTACCTGCAGCCGAATACTACTCGCTGGACTCGATAAGTCCTCAAGAGCACGAGGAATTTTTAGCCTAGTATGCAGAGCGGGTTGCCTCGAGGGATATTTTCGATTTTCGCACCGAGACCGAAAAATATTGCTCTCTCGATGTCGATATTTTGAGATGTGCGTGTCAGGAATTTCGTAAAATTTTCCTCGAGGCTGGTAGCGTGTGTCCCTTTACCGAGGCAGCGACAATCACCTCAGCCTGCTCTAAATTATTCCGGCGTAACTTCCTCAAGCCTCGGACGATCGGTCTCATCCCGAACGGCGAGTATAGGCTCGCGGAACAGCATTCTAGACAAGCTAACGCGTGGCTTCTGTGGGTACAGAAAGGCTTAGGCCACGAGATCGTTCACGCCACTAAGGGCCGAGAATTCAGACTACCTGAAGGCCCACTCGTTGATGGTTACCTGCAACTCGCTGACGATCGTTTTGTTTTCCAATTTCACAGGTGTTATTGGCATGGCTGCCATCGTTGTTTTCCCGACAATCGTACGCAAAAACCGCGTGCCAATGTCGAGACGTACGGGAGCCGTTATGAACGCACCCTTGCAAGTGATGCGAAAATTCGTTCAGCAGGTTATCAGCTGGAGACGATGTGGGAATGTGAATTTGCAGAGTAACGCCCGTCGAATCCGGCAATAGACGATTATCTTCGCGACCATCCACGTCTGCAATGCGAGACTTTGAACCCTCGCGACGGGTTTTACGGCGGGCGTACCGGTAACACTGTCACAGTGTATGATGCAGCGCCAAACGAGAAAATCAGCTACATCGATATCTGCTCGTTGTATCCGTATATATCGAAGGTGGGCCGCTTCCCGAAGGGCCACCAAAAGATATACGTGGATACGGAGTGTGAGGGTTCGCTGAATTGCTCATTTGACGCTCTTGGTACAACGGTCAACGGGATGATCAGGTGTATAGTGCTACCGCCGAGAAATCTTTTTTACCCTTTGCTACCTGTCCGCATGCACGGTAAGTTGCTGTTTGCTCTGTGCCATTCTTGCGCCGAGGAAACGGCACAGACAGCGTGTTCTCACGAAGACAAAGCTGACCGCGTGCTTACAGGTACCTGGGTCGTGGACGAGATTAAGAAAGAGCTCGAGGTCGACTACAGCATCGAGAAAATCTCAATTATTTGGGACTACGAGATGACTCAATACGACCCCGTAACACGCTAGGGAGAGCTCTTTGTCAAGTACATAAATACCTTCCTGCGAATTAAGTAAGAGACTACTGGTTGGCCCGCAGAGTGCATCGACGAGGAGTCCAAAGCTCGCTATATCGATGAATATGAGCGGGCTGAGAGTATCCGACTCGATAGCGAGAAAATCGCAAAAAATCCAGGCTTGCGAGCTGTTGCGAAACTCTGCCTTAATTCGTTTTGGGGTAAAATCGGACAGAGGTCAAACTTGACACAGACGACCGTCATCAGGCTCGTCTTAAACTCTACAGCTATCTCGAACGGTTGGGAAAACGTGTCTTATATTACGACACAGACTCGGTGATTTTTGTCAGCACCGGTGAATCGGGTGAATGGGATCCACCACTCGGCAACTTTCTCGGGGACATGACGAACGAGCTGAAGGATCCGAGCGATTACATTAAATCGTTTGTATCTGGAGGCCCGAAGTTTTATGGCTATCAGGTTGTGAATAGCGCCGACCCCGGGAAAGTTATTAAAACCGAGTGAAAAGTGAAGGGTTTGTCTTTGAATTATAAGAATTCACTAAAAATTAATTTCAAATCGTTCCGGGCAATGATCGAAAGTGATTTGCCTGGAGAAAATCATAAATCGATTGAACTTAATTTCTCCTCCATTCAATGAACAGCCCTTCATGATGTGATAACCCGCAAAGAGACAAAAACCTGCCGGGTTGTGTGTCGTAAACGTCGACATTTAACGCACACATTATCGCTACCTTTTGGCTATAAAGGTTAGCAGGTAATCGTCGTTATTGTAGCTAAAATCCTCTCGTCATCCTCGTTTTCGTTGTTATTGCCATTTAGATTTTACTTTTTGTTATTTAATGTGTGTGTGTGTGTTGAAATTGTTAGTGTGAACGTGTATGTGAGTGTTTTTACTTTTAATCTATATATATGTATATATATATGTATAATGTGTTAAAATTATAAAAAAGAAAATGTAAAAAAAAGTTTGAAAAATTATTGTTAATTATAATTTAAACATAAATATATTTTATAAAATTTACAATATCTAGATCTAGTGATTTTTTATATTAATTTGTTTTTATTTGATTGAAAAAAAAAGTTCCTTTTTAATAAAAAAAACGTTTCAGTCAATTTCTGTGTTTATGCGTGTCAATTCGGAAATTACTATCCTCTCCCGCTATCCAAGATATATTGTGACGAGGCGCTAGTGCGCGCTCGCAGCAACGAGCTGGGCCCCGAGAGCTCGTGCACCGAGAGCCCGAACCGCGTGGCAACAGAATCGCTCCTCGGCATCAAACTCGAAATATGAACGTTTGACTGCCGTGATTATTGTTCCACAGGATCCATGGAATTAGAGCGACAGCCCGGGAAGACACGCCAGGATGGACGGAGAGAAGGAAGGCGGAAGAACGCGACGATCGACGAAGTCGATCGATGTCAGTCCGTGACCCCCACCCCGGACGTCCGAGGCTCGCGTAACCCGGCAGAGCGTGCGAGATCAAGGAGTCGAAATTGGGTCGTCGTTTTGATTAGTCAGATTGGAGAGATTGTATTCATTAGTCTGATTCCGGTCCCCGAATTGATTGGAGAATTGAAAGATTGTATTGGATTATTCTAATTCCCGACCCCGTATGGAGAAGATGGATTTGAGTTATTGATTTGAAGAGTAGAGATCGTATTGAAAAGTCGTATAGAGTAGTTGGTTAGAGAGTTCGAACTGAAGTCGATTATTCTGTCATATATCGGAACCGAGCATTACCGCGTTGTAAGGAAGCTGTCGCCGACCACAAGAACACTATTCGTGGATCCGAGCTGACGCTATCGCGAGGTGATCGCCGTTAGGAACGAGAGAAAACAGACATTGAATAACTCCGCTCCGTGTTTCCGCCGTGGAGATAGAGGTTCGCCATCCAACGAAAGCGCGACAGGATCTGGAGGAGACAGCATTGCGTACCGAGGCAGACCGGACAGAGAAAAAGGTAGGTGCACGTGGTGCACCAATATTTCATATCTCGTGTAGCTCAGAGTTGTCCTCCGTCGCGACCGGCTTCTCCGGCCGCCCCCGTAATAATCGCGAGCGAAACGGATTAGGACCGCGTGGATTGTCGGACTCGAGTCGTGTTGTAACTTTTTTTGTATTTGCGAGATAAGCAGCAATTTCCTGCAATAAATAATTGATAGTATTTTTGAACTTGTAAAAGAGTTCGCATTCGAATAATTATTTCGTGTCGAGTCCCCGAACTGCACCCCTTTCAGCTAGCCGAATCAAGGAAAAATATTGACCTTAGAGTGTAGCGTGTGACCCTGGCTGTCGGGTCAAAGAGTAGATAGCCTGGCGCCCAGCAATTAGTAAAAAAAACAGGTAAGCACGGCAAAAATTGTGGAAGCAAATAAATTGGTGTTACTGTGGGCGTCATTATATTTGGTCGTGGCTCCCCGTGTGAGTGGTCCGAAATACTTGCACGAGGGGCACGTCATAATTTTTGGCGCCCAACGTGGGGCAGTGGCTAAAATTTCGGACGTTTGCGGGCGAAATTATTATTCGAAAATGCGAAAGTGTAGTAAAAATTCCTTTGTTCCGAGATACCGAGAAATTATATTCGTGCGCGAAGAATCTCGACGAGTCGAGCTAGAGCCACTTGAGTGCCCGCGCGTCAACAAGTGGTGAAAAAGCGTAAACACCGCGCGTCGATACTCAGCGAGTCAGTTCGAAGTGCGTGAGCAAGAAACCGTACGAAAAATATTTCGTGGTGAATATTTCTCGGTTTTCGTCGAGCGAAGACGAGATTGAACGCGACTGTTTTCGAGAAGTAAGTGCGCGAGCCTAGATCGACCGCGTGTAAACAAACGGACAGAAAAGGACGTAAACATCACGCGATAACGATCGGCCGAGCCAACTCGAGTCCCGAGAATAACAAGAAGTGAAGAGACAAATATTATCGGGAAGAATATTTAAAATTGTGTTTATTAGAGACAATGGTGGAAGGTTTCCAAAATAAGTCAACCCCAAACCCAAGTGAATCAGAGATTGACGAGAGGATCAGTGTTGACATGCGCGAACGCCGTCAAAAAGTTTTAGATCGTGCGCCGTGGATCGACACCCCCCTCAGACGGCACATGAGGCGGTTTTTGAAGCAATCCCACGTGAGTGCCGAGGAAGATGATGACACGATCCGCGATCGACTCAGGAGATTGGAACTTCGTGAGAGTGGAATACCTGGTGTCGAGTGGAATAAAGCGGACGACACACAGGAAACGGACGAACCCGCCAACACCGAACTCGCCATAGTGGAGGAAATGGACGAAAACAAAGTGCGTGAGACCCTCCGTGCATTATTATTAAATCCATCGAGAGTGTCAGCTGTCGCGAGAAATCGCCTGAGGCAGTTCGTAAGTACCGCGCTGCGGGAACCGGGCAGCTCACGGCCAGAGAGTCCCGTCGAACCATCACGAGGCGTGCTCACGAGGAAGCGCGTGGGGATACGCGACATTAGGCCCAGCGGCAGGACAACCCCTCCCACTCCACAACCGAGAAGAGTAATACCGGCTGACTGGGATGGCACAGACGACCTGAGTGAGGAGCGCTTTAAATGCAGCAGCGCTAATGTGACCCTGCGCCGTGGCGAGACCTCGCGAAGAGTCCGAAAGGACATACCAGAGGAGACGCAAATCGGCGCAGAAGTTCACACACGACTAGGTTATCTAACGTGCCGAGACGCTGGAACGCAAACGGACAGCGAACCCGAAATCAGGCCGAGGAACCAACACAATAGAACGGAACCATGTGAGTCGACAAGACGCTCGAGCAACCGCCGCCGCAGAGCGAGAAGAAACCGTCGAATGCACGAGCAATCCGAAGACTCCATGAGTGCATCGACAATGAAAGACGACAGCGCGACGTCATCATACTCATCCTCCGGTAGTGAGACGGAGACAGACGAGAGCATGTGGCGAGTGGTGGCGCCCCGTAACGCGCGTCGTAGGAGACAGCGCTCGGAGCGACCGATGACGCAACCGACTCATCGACACCGCAGACTCCGCCGAGAACGTGACATCGGCGACATCGCAAAAAAATGGAGAGTGACTTTCACGGGCGAAGATGATTTTGGATGCGAGGAATTTTTAGAGCAAATCCGACAAAAAATTGCCGCCTCCGACATCCAATACGACGATCGACTGCAGGTGCTCCCTGAAGTGTTAAAAGGTCGAGCAATCCAATGGTACAAAGCGAACAAAAAATACTGGCAATCATGGAGGAACTTTGTCTGCGATTTTCGGGCATGGTTCAGTACAGACCGAGATCAGCAATGCCTGAAAGAAGACATCAGGAAGAGGACACAGGGAGCCGAAGAACCAGCAACAGATTATTTTATTTGCATCCAAGGATTGTACAATCGGCTAAGGCGACATAAGAGCGTACGGCATCAATTGGATCAAGCCGACGCCGGTCTCCGTCCTGAGTACTGGGACCGAATTGACAAAAGAGATTTCCGCTCATACGCTGAACTGGTGCAACAGACTTCGCGGGTAGAGCAGCGATGGGCGAGAGCACTGGCTCGACGTCCTCCACCAAGCCGCAACGAGTCGCATGCCAAGGAGTTCGCATGGGTCGGAAAATCGGCAACACCGAAAAAGACTGATTATACCCCGAGACCGGCGACGCGCACCCCGTATAGAGCGCCTGCGCCGAGAGTAAACGCTGTGGAGAGCGAGTCAGCTGACGCAGGAGAGCCAGCAGCGCCGAAGCGCCGTCGACGAGCGAAGCGTAAGAGCGGGGGTAGCGAGGCAGCCGAAGTCGAGGCAGCTGTCCCACCACTCACGTACGCTCGAGCCGCCGCGCAACAGCCACCGCGAGCCGCCGCGCAGCAGCCACCGCGAGCCGCCGCGCCGCAGCCAGCGCGAAGAACCGAGCAGCAGCAGCAACTAGCAAGACCGGCGCCGAGTGGGGGAGCCCCCAATAACGGACGCGAACAAGCGGGCCGTGTGGAGAGGGCCGAAGAGAACCGGCCAAGTTCCCCTCGAGGCCCACAGAGCTTCTACAGAAGACCCCCACCGTTCTGCATGAACTGCGGTGAAGCGGGCCACTTCGGGCGAGGTTGCGAAAATCCCCGAGTGCTCCTGTGCTCAGCGTGTGGCCGCCGAGATGTCAATCGTACGACATGGGGCTGTGCGTTGTCAAAAAACGCCAATCGGAACTGGCAGCCGCGGGACAGCCAGCGCACCGAGTAAGCCGAGTCCCGCCAGACAGTAGAGTAGAGTAGAGTAGTTTTATTAATGTTCTCGGGATATAACCCCCTAAGGAACAGAGCAAGATTAAAATAGCATATACAAAATATAAAGTAATAAGGCATAACAGGGAGTACAGAGTAAAACTAAATGGGGCGAGACAATGTGAGAAGAATGAGAAATGAAATAATAATAATGATAATAATAATGTTAGAGCAAATCGCGAGTCGCAGGAAAGCCCAGATCACCCCTCCCGGCGCTCGAGAGCAAGAAAATGTTTCATGAGCCAACTCTTGAAGGTGGCAAGAGAGGGAGCTCCTGTCACGGCCAATGGAAGGCTGTTCCACAGGTTCGTGCCGTAGACAGTAAAAGACTTCTGGTAGGCCGCCGTCCGCAGGACGGGCGTCGAAAGCGAGAAGGTGGAACCCCGTGCAGCACGTGAATCAGCCCTCATACGGGGCGCTAAGCGCTCAGCTAAATAAAAGGGCTCACCAGAGTGGACCAGCGAATAAAATAGAGCTGCAACGAAGTAATTCCGCCTATTCGCCACCGACAGCCAGCCGAGCCGACGACGACCCCCAGAAACGTGATCGCATAGTCTAATCCCCAACACGAAGCGCACAGTTGCATTACATGCACGCTGCAGTTGCAGATTAAGCTCACCGCTAGCATCGCACAACACGGCTGAGCAGTAGTCGAGGTGAGGTAGGGCTAGCGTGCGCGCGAGTCACGCACGAGTAGCAACATCAAATACCTCAGAGAAGCGAGAAAGCTGCGCGAGCGCCCCGAAGACCCGCCGCCGAACAGACGAGACTTGCTCACCCCAACCTAGAGAAGGCGTAATTATGAGCACCAAGTAACGCTTGGAGGATACAAACGGGATAGGTTGACCCGATACACTGAGAGGGGGGAGAGAAGCCAAGTCAAGTCGACCAAGAAATCTAGCAGTACCAAGAATCATGGCATCAGTCTTCGAGGCATTTAGCGAAAGCGAATTGGAACGCGCCCAGTCATGTATACGTGCGATGTCCGCGTTGAGCAGCATTAGCGAGGCAAGAAGCTCTTCCGGGGCACACTGGTGGTAGATGACAAGGTCATCTGCATACAGTAAGTACCGACAGTTGCAGAAGATCCCAGGCAGGTCACATAGGTAAAGAGAGAAACGTAGAGGGCCTAGCATGCTTCCCTGAGGAACACCCGAGGTAACGGGGGCCCACTCAGACAACCGGCCATCCGGAAAGCGAACTGCCTGCGACCTTCCACAAAGGTACGACGAGAACCATGCAAGTGCCGACGACGCAAAGCCAAGCAGGGAAAGCTTGTTCAAAAGTGTGCAATGACAGACCGTGTCGAAGGCCTTGCTGAAATCAAAAAATACAGCGATAGTAAGCAGTCGCTTGTCCATGCCGAGCCTGCCGTCATCGGTGAACCTGAGAAGAGCCGATTGAGTGCTGTGTCCTTCACGGAAGCCTGCCTGCAGGGGATCAAGCAGGCCATGAGCGAGCAACCACTCCAAGAGCTGCGCGTGTACCAGTTTTACAACCACCTTCGACAATGCACAGAGGATGGAGATGGGCTGAAAGTCTAACGGGGCAGACGGGGTAGGTATTTTGTTGAGGGGCGTTATGAGCGACCGGCGCCAGGCAGAGGGAAAGGTAGAGGAGGAGAACGAGAGGTTTATAAGGCAGGTGAACTGAGGAAGGAGAAAGCCGGATACAAGGCGAAGATAGGACGCAGGGAGTCCATCCGCGCCAGTGGAATTCGAGGAAGAACTCGAGATAAGGGAGGAGAGTTGAGTAGGTGAAACAGCGGAGAGGGAAAAATGCGGGAAAGATAACGGGGACGAAGGACCCCCGGAGAGAGGAAAAGTAGTAGGGGAGAGTGCCGAGGTGGTGAAAATGGAGCAAAAAGCTGCATTTAGCTCATCAGGCGAAAATAAAATATTAACCCCGCTACGTTTACTCTTTAGGAGACCCAAACGCCGCAGCTCATCCCAGGCCCGCTGCGAGCCCCGGCAGGAAGTAATCCTAGCGCGCAAATATTCCCGTTTAGCGTAAGTCAGAGATGCTTGAGCCGCGTCACGCAGTTGCCGAAATGTCGCCACAAGCAGTGGCCAAAGAGAAGAGTCACATCGATGACATCGTCGCAGGCGGCGATAAGCCCTATCACGGGCCCGCATTTTTTCTCGAACCGAGGGAGTGATCCAGGGCGCAGGCGGTCGAGTGAGCCTCACGGTGCGAAGCGGTGCAAGCGCATGCACAGCATCGCGAATATGTGCGGTGAGAAGGTCGACCTTACCATCAACAGAATTAGCCGCTTCAAAACCCGACCAGTCCTGAGCCGACAGAAGCGCGGCGAGCTCCTCCCCATCAATAGCATTGAGTGCACGATACGAAAATACACGAGGCTGGGGCCGAGGGGCCGACAAATCAAGATAAATCTCTATTAAATCGTGAGCCGACAGAAACGGAACCGCCATCTGCGAACTGCGAATAACAAGAGAGAGATCGCTCACCGCGCAAATGTCAAGCCAGGTCCCCGCAGAACCAACATGATGGGTAGCTTGAAAGGGCACTAAAGTAAGGCCATGTTCGAGGAGGAACTTTTTCAAATGAAGCGCGTCAAAAGATTGGCTAAGCAAATCAGCATTAAAGTCGCCAAGAACTACAGTATACGGATACAAGGGCAGTAGATTCGATAGTTCGTCCTCGAACACGCACAGATGACCAAGGTGCGGCGCGCGATACATTACACACATCAGTACCTTAACGGACCCCAGTCGCACTTCGCAGATCAAATATTCAGGCCTGGCCGCGTAAGGCTGGGGTGACATACACAGAGTCACGTAAGACAGAGAGGAGTGAAAGTACAACGCAACTCCACCACCTCTCCTCCCAAGGCGATCATTGCGCACAAGCACATAAGACGGGAGCGCAACAAAATCATCGGAAAAATTAGGGTTAAGCCAAGTTTCGGATACAGCAATGATGTGATGGCAATTATGGTGGAAAAAGTCGAGAAACTGGTCACGATGAGCAGGCAGTGACTGGGCATTCACGTGACAGATCCGCAGCTTCCCGGACGTAGACGACTCAGACGAAGTCGGCTGCACTGCCATCCTGGCAGTCGTTGAAGTCATCCTCGAGGAAGGAAGAGGTGCTCGGGGCATGGACACGCCCAGCGCATTGAGAGGCATCCTCCTCGATCCGAAACCCAGGAACAGCACAGGCAGTAGCAGCATCCGGAAGGCGAGGCGAAGATGAAGCAATCGGCCGGCTACTCATGGTGGGGCGACTACGAGTGGTACTGCGGTCCTTCAAACCACTAATGCCGGGAGCAGCAGTGGGGGCCGAAGTAGGAACGAGCTCAGCAGAAGGACGCGAAGGAGATGGGCGAACTGAGCCGCGACTCTTCGTACCAGACGAATTCGCGGTGACCACCGGCATCGAAGCAGCAGCAGAACGGACGGCAGATGGAATGACCACGGAGACAGGAGGAGCAGGAGTAGCCACCACACAGGCATCGGCTCTACGATGATCAATAATGATCCGGGGCGCACCATCACGAAATACGATCCTGAGCCCCCTTTCCCCAGCACCCGAACGAGCGGCGAGCTCCAAGCGTAGTCGTCGGTAAGCAGCATCCTGCGCGGGGGTGCGATCAGACCGAATCACAACCCCCGTGAAAGTCGCAATCTGTTTGAGAAGACGGGAAGTTCGAAAAACCGCAAACACAGCATCCGCAGACGACATGACGACCTTGAGAGGCCGAGGGCGAGATGGGCCAGCCGCGGTGGCAGGGCGAGCAGCAGCACCCAGTCGAACCGTGAGGATGTCAGCAGCCGAAGTCTGGGGGCACACCACCTCGAGCAATTGCCGCACAATGTCCCTGTCATCAGCTGGAGAGGTTCCCTCACGAAGTCCAAAAACGATGAAGTTTTTTTTTCGGCGCTTCTCACGCTCAAGAAGCTCCGAGGCGACGGCGTCAACACCAGTAGTAGGCGCGTGAGTGGGCGGCGGAGAGGACACAACGGCACGAGCAGCATCAGCAGCAATCGCATCCAGACGCGAAGAAAGCGAGGCCACGTGGCCATTAAGTTTATCCGCGAGCGCAAGATGATCCTGCCGCAGCACAGTAATAGCCGCCTCAGTGGACGCAATACGCGCCAATGCATCACCAATTTTTCCGGAAAGTTCAGTGATGAGCCCGCAAATTCTTCCTTCCATCCGGCTGAGCGAAGCTTGAGAAATGCCGACGTCATATGCAGCATCCGAAGAACCACGCGGGGAGGGCGGGCGTGAACGTTGAGATGCACCGGGGGGGTCTCCCTCAGCGACAGCATCGGCTGGCAGCGCACCCGCGTCAAGACGAATCCCCGAAGCAGTCGAAAAACATGAGGTGCAGCGAAACACACGATCCGAAGGGAGTAAGGAGCGCGAAGAGAGGCCAGTATTGGCAAGACAGCACTTGCCGTGAAAAATACCGCCACAATTTCCACCGCATTGAAATCCGGAGGCAACCGCACACGGTTTTTTACATCCGGCGCAGAGTCGGTGCAAATCTGACATTATGAGTTGGGATGCTACAGACTGAGAGCGAATAAAGCTTGGTGGGACAAGAATAGGCAGCAGGAGAAATAAATAAGTAAGTAGGTAAAGCGGCAGACAACGTAAGCGATTGAGCGAGCGAAGATAGGGCGGAAAGTGACAGGTGAGAGATATAGCAGAAGCGAGATGTGTGTAAACGTCACAACACTACACCACCTCAGCACCGCGAGTTGCACACACGAAAGTTAAAGTCACAGCGCAGAGAGTTGAGAGCAAGCAAGCGAAGAAAACAACACGCCGCAGCGAACGTCCACATCGACACACATACACGCACAGCAGTCCGAGAGTCTGAGTCAAGGGCACCAGACACTCCTACACACTTCGTCACGCACGCTCCCCACTACCGCTGTTGACAAGATAGCAAGTGAAGCGTGACGGCACCGGCTCACACTGGCGATAGATTTTTCGAAATTTTGGAAAAAGCGCAAATACCACGCACTGGGGAGGCACAAAGCAGGAAAGAAAATATTCACAGAAAGCCCGCAGAAAACCACACACTTTGACTGCAAGCAGTAACAGATACGTGGTCAAAAGCACAGATAAATAAGAGCGATATAGAGAGCGAAAAACAACGTGCGATCTCAACGAGACTGTACTCTGTAGAGGTACAGTAGAGAGACAACCAGCGAAGTCCGGTCCCAAATCGACCCACTCCCTCATTCCTTCCAGGGTGCAGTTTGCGTAGAAACCTCGAGCGTAAATACTAGCCTAAATGTAAGAGCAAATACTTCGAGCGTTCCGTATAATTTACTTTCAGCACAGGTAGAGGAAGTCGAAACAGGTGAGTCCCCCTACAGGTCGACTGGCATTTGGACGCTGGATCAGCTCAGTTCCGAGGAAACTGAGACTGAGGCAGAAAATGAAATTGGTAAAATAAATCACGCGACCGATGACGCGCTAGAGACCGGTAGAGAGGTTGCCGCGACTCACGCGAACGGAGAACGCGGCGCGATAAAAGAAAATGAAAATTCGGTAGAGCATCGCACGAGGGAGATCGGTCGCGAGACGAGTCTGCCCGAGCGCGCGGAGATCCTCGAGTCGTTTCCCCACCACCACTGAAGTGGCAGCGCGAGAGGGGACGCATTCGAATTTTCGTAGAGCTGCTTATCGGGGATAGAGTACTCGAGGCACTGATCGACACCGGTGCGACGATTTCGGTTTTCGGTCGCGTGGGGGGAGAAATCGTGAGAGATTTAGCTTTGCCTCATCGAAATTATCCCGCGAGCCGAAATGATTACGTAACGATGGCCAACGGTACGCCGGAACGAGTTCTCGGGGAAGCGTTGTTCCCGATTGAGCTAGATGGTGTGCAAAAATGGTTTCCGTCGATAATTGTCCGCCAATTAAAATCGAATTGTTTATTGGGAATGGACTTCATTGAATTATTTGAGGTTAACGTGTACGGCAAGCGCGGCACGTGGTCGTTGGAAGAGGTAGGGTTAGGGCATCCGATCGTGCGCTCGAGCGATGAACTCGCGACACTTGGCGTTTGTTTTGGCCTACAGGGACCCGTAGCTAGCGAGACGGCTCGTTTAGAGGAATTAAAAACGCGAATATTCCCGACAATGCCACAAGACTTTAATATTGCGGTGACTCTCACGCAGCATAGGATCGACGCGCCGAACGATAAAGCGGTGAAACAGCGGATGTACCGGCGCTCTCCCATAGTCGTTGAGAAATTGCATGCGGAAGTAGATCGAATGCTCGCCACTAATATTATCGAAAATTCGCCGATTGACTGGGCAAGTCTTCCAGTGTTGGTGGCAAAACCAAATAATAAATGGAGGTTTTGTGTAGATTATCGAGAATTACATAAAGTCACACGGAAAGACGCGTATCCTCTCCCGCGCATGGATACAATATTAAGTAAATTGCAAGAGGCCGTGTACATAACGACATTGGACATGAGCGCTGCGTACCACCAATTTTTAATGGAAGAGAACAGCCGCCATTTCACTGCCTTTATCGTCGAAGGAAAGGGATTGTTCCAATTTCGAAGGATGCCCTACGGTTTATGCAACGCGCCCGCGACGTTCCAGAGGTTAATGGATCGACTCATCGGTCCCGAACTTGAGCCGCACGCGTTCGCGTATCTCGACGATATTATTATCGTTAATCGTACGTTCGAAGATCACCTGGAGTGGATTGAGAAAATCCTCGGGATCATTCGTGAGGCCGAACTGATATTGAATTTCGAGAGAAGCGAGTTTTGCCGAAGCGAAGTACGGTACCTCGGATTTTTAGTGAACCGAGACGGATTACGGCCGGATCCCGAAAAGATTAGACCGATAGTCGAGTATCCGCGACCGCGGAACGCCACCGAGATGCGACGATTCAACGGCATGGTCGATTGGTATCATCGCTATTTGAAAAATATTTCGCGCGTTGCAGGTCCACTTAACCTTCTGACCGGCAAGACAGTACCGTGGCTATGGACCGAAATAGAAGAAGCCGCGTTTCGCGCAGTAAAAAATGCAACAGTAATCGCCGCGATTCTCACTTTCCCCAATTTTAATATTCCCTTCAATGTGTACACCGACGCGAGCGACAAAGGTATCGGCGCCTTGTTAACGCAACAGGGAGAGGAGGGGGAAAAGTTGATAGAATGCGCGAGCCGTGCGATGACAGGACCCGAGACTCGATACACCGTGACTGAGAAAGTTTGCCTCGCCGTGTTGTGGTCAGTCCGTAAATTTCGTCCGTATTTAGAGGGTTATGAATTTACGGTAGTAACAGATCATAGTAGCCTACGGTGGCTACATAATTTAGTCGACCCGATAGGACGTTTGGCGAGATGGGAATTTGAACTCTCCGGTTATCGAATGAAAATTGAAAATAGTAAGGGTACGGAAAACGAAGCCGCCGACGCGCTGTCTAGAATGTTCGAAGAAATAGAACCGGACTGGGACGCGAAGGTAGATTCTTTGGGAGACGCGTTCGAGATCGACTGGTATCGAGAAAGGTTCGAAGCCATCCGTCGCCATCCGCGCAGCTTTCCAGAATTGTTAATCGACGGGAAAGCAATGTATTTTTACCGGCCCGACGCGATGAAAGAAACAATCGGAATCGATCTTGACGCATGGAAACTCGTAGTACCGTCGGAGGAATGCGAAAATATGCTAATGCAGGCGCACGATAGCGAGCAAGCAGGACATCCTGAAGTGGAGCGGACGTACCGACGTCTCGCGACCAATTATTACTGGCCAGGGATGTATCGCGATGTTAAACGCTACGTAGGAAAATGCGTCACGTGTGCGCTGCATAAAGCTGATCAGGCACGACCGATGAGAATAATGGGACCGCGAGTAGTCGCACAACCGTGGGATATCGTAGCATCGGACGTTATGGGCCCGTATCCGAGATCGAAACTAGGAAATAAATATCTAATCGTGTTTGAGGATTTATTCACGCGATGGATCGAATGTGTACCGGAGCCGGCCGCCACCGGAAAAACCATTGTCGAAGCATTCCGCGCGCGCGTATTATGCCGATGGGGCACCCCGCGGGTGTTATTAACGGACAATGGGACTGGTACGTGAATCAGACGGTCAAGCGACTGACGGACGAGTACGGAATCGAACGAAGGACGACCCCGCCGTACCACGCACAGGCAAACCCCGTGGAACGCGTGAACCGAAACTTAAAAACAATGATATCGATCTATGTTTCCGACAATCATGGCGAATGGGATTTGCACGTCGCGGAATTTCAGTTCGCGTACAACACTGCGGTTCACTCATCGCTTGGAGTGAGCCCGGCATTTTTAAATTTGGGACGGGAACCAAAAGCCGCGAAGCATTGGAAGAAGATGATAGTCGAGGAAATCGCGCCGAACGCGCCCGACAGGGAAAAGTGGATCGCGCGAATAAGCAGACTCGTCGAGATGCGCGATCTCGTGACAAATAAAATTCGCGAACAATCACTGAAACAGGCCGCGTATTATAATCGACGCAGGCGAGAGGTGCCGTTGCACGTCGGAGACCGATTGTACCGGAAGTACCGCGTGTTGTCGAAAGCCGCGAATAATATGACATCTAAGTTCGCGAAGAAATACGCCGGACCGTTCGACGTCGCGAGAGTCGTGTCACCAAGCGTGGTTGAATTGACTAACCCCGACGGTCGACCTGCAGGGAGATGGCACGTTAAAGACCTGAAATTGTTGAGTAATTCACAGATCGCGGAACGCTCGACTGCTCAACCCGGAAAATGATAGGAATAAAGAATGTAATAATGTATCGCAGCGAATTTTTAATAATACCAAATAATTCACAGACAGTCCTTGAATCATGTCGGCTCGACGCCAAGAAGGAGAGGTCAGCGGGTTGGAGGAGCAGCTAGCTGCCATCCGGCTCGAAGCGCATCGCCGATACCGCGGTGCCGAACCCGAGACGCCGCCCGCACCGCCAGCTCTGACACCCATGGAGCAGCTCGCAGCTGTGCGAGAGGAAGCGCGGCGAGGCTACCGAGAAGCGACTACACCGGCGTCCGTAGCGCTGACCCCGGCGGAGCAATTGGCGCAAGTGCGCCAAGAAGCGCAGAGACGTTATGAGGAGACGCGAGGGGAAGGTGCAAGCAGGGCCCGACTGGAGAGAGAGAGGGAGAGCAACCAGGAGCCGCCGCGTGCGCTGGTGCGCTCGAGCGCCAGCGGTACACGCCGACGTGAAGTGGCCGTCACCGAGGTGCTCACGCGACGCTGGCTGGCTCAGGAGGAAGAAAGCGTGGAGTGGACAGGCCAACCGACGCAGGCTGCACCAGCGCGACGAGCAGCCCCAGCCGTGCCGGGACATACCCGGGCGCCGCCAGGGTGCCTGAATTGCAGGCAGGTGGGGCACTCGTGCAAGAAGTGCTTACGTCCACTTCGGGTGGATTTCTGTCGCCGGTGCCATCGCGACGGAGTCAGGACGGCCGATTGTCCAGGACCACACGGGATGGCACGAGCAATCGCCCAAGGGAGAGGCGATGTAGTCCGCCAGATACGGCAACGAGACCGAGCTCGCACAGCAGACGTGGAGATGTGCTGCCCACGCTGCTTCGAGTGGGGACACAGTCCGCGCGACTGCCCCGTGCCGTGGACTCCGGATAGCCCGCCGTATTGCACCGAGTGCTATCGGCTGAACTATACCCGCTCGACGTGCCCGGATTGCAACCGACGCCGCCGCTAGACTGAAAAGCAAAGTTACCGAGATGCTGGCTCAAAAGAGACTCTATCGTGTGAATTGTTACCAGCGTTAGTAATGAGAAAAGTTTGTTAGTAATAGGAAAATTTGTTTTTGGTAAAATGTAGCAGTAAGATTTTTGTTGATTTTGTACCGCAAGAAGCGAGGAATTATTTTTTTTGTTTGTACGTCGCGCTGAATGGGCGAACATAATTTTTATTTTATTTTTTTATATTAGTTTCTATTTTTTTTTGTATTAAGAAGTAGCGCGGAAAAACACCGTTCCGAGTTACCCCGGAACCGGGACGATTAGTTCTTATATTTGAATGAATAAAATTTTTTTTGTTGTATGAAAAATTATTTGGTGTTGTCATTTGAATTTGGAATAATGACTTTGCGGTGGTGGCAAGCCGAGAGACGACGGAGGAGTGATTCTGCAGCATAGCACGTTGCGATGGTGTATCGGCGTGAGCCTACCTTGCGGTAGAGCGGTAGTCTGGCCAAGTGGGGGGATGTGACGAGGCGCTAGTGCGCGCTCGCAGCAACGAGCTAGGCCCCGAGTGCTCGTGCACCGAGAGCCCGAACCGCGTGGCAACAGAATCGCTCCTCAGCGTCTAACTCGAGAAATGAACGTTTGACTGCCGGGAGTATTGTTCCACAGGATTCATGGAATTAGAGCGACAGCCCGGGAAGACGCGCGAGGATGGACGGAGAGAAGGAAGGCGGAAGAAAGCATCGATCGACTTCGTCGATCGATGTCAGGCCGTGACCTCCACCCCGGACGTCCGAGGCCCGCGTAACCCGGCAGAGCGTGCGTGGCTCCCCGTGTGAGTGGTCCGAAATACTTGCACGAGGGGCAAGTCACAATATATATGAATATTTGATACGATGTCGTGACTGCGCAACAATGAACCGCTACTGCTGCTGCTGCTGCTGTTGGAATGGCGACGAGCAAGAACCGGTACGAGAGCGAGAGAGAGAGAGAGGTGAGTATGCTGGTAAGTATCCGCCGCCGCAGTATAAAAGCTAAATTTCACGTTCGCTCGCTCATAAGCTTGTTGGAGCGATCGTGAGTTCCCGCGCGCGAGCGTATAAGATCTTCTAACCCCCCGGTCGCGCACCCGTCGTAGTAGCTCATAATGACGTGTGTCCGTCGCGCCGCCGCCAAGAAGCTTTTAGGTTAGCTGTAGAAAAAGTTGATAGAAATTGGAGATAAAACGAGAGAGAGAGAGAGAGAGAGAAACGAAATGGACGTGCGCTGGAAACATCCATGGACATCGTTAATCTGTGGACCAACAGACTGCGGTAAAACAATGTTTGTTCGACGTTTTTTGTGGAATCTCGAGGCAATGAGCGACACTGTCTTCGATAGAATTTTATTCTATTATGGTGATAATCTCGATCGCGATACAGAAGCATTATTTAAAATGCCTTCTACGAGGACGACGACGATGTCAACGACGACCGTACCAACGATTGAATTCCACGAGGGTCTACCACAAGCGGAAGATTATTTACACGACAATGACGCAAAAAAACTCGTCATCATTGACGATTTAATGCGTGAATCGTCAAATAATACAATTGTCGATTTATTCACTAAAGGTAGTCATCATAAAAATATCAGCGTTATCTTCATAACGCAAAATATTTTTCATCAAGGTCATGAACAACGGGATACCTCGCTTAACGGTAATTATATTGTTATTTTTAAAAATTCACGTGATCGAACACAAATCCAACATCTTGCGAGTCAAGTATATCCCGAGGATCCGAGATTTCTATCCGAAGCGTATTACAATGCCACTGCTCAACCACACGGCTATCTACTTCTCGACCTGAAGCAGTCAACGCCTGATATTTGCCGCTGTCGTACAACCATATTTTCAGACGATCCGCAAATGCAGGTATACATGCCGAAAAATAAACACTTAGCACGATAAAGGTGAATGAAGACCCGAGAGTGAGAGAGAGAGAGGGGCAATGCGGCGATGGTGGTATTTAAGGTATCGTGGGTACACGAAAAACTTCAGTATTACCACGATCGTCATCAATATTACGCAATTGGGGTGTCGGTAACAACCGTCCAATCGTAAAACAGCGAAAAAATCGGAAGTAGCCTACACGACTGCCGATCGGTCAGCGTCACGCGGCCTTACTCAATGCACTCTGTCATGCTAGTAGAGATCAACAAAAAGCGCTTCTACGTGCATCCGATGAATCACTCGTAAAGTGCATTTGTGAATGTGCTTTAAATGTTTTACACGGTGTAGTGAAACTTAAACCATCTATTAAAAAAGTTTGAGTAAATTCCAAAAATGTTCTACGACAATTAGCGCCACCTTTGTCGACGTGTCTACGACGACGACAACGAACTAGAAAAAATCAAAATGGTGGTGGTGGAAAAAGACACATATATGGCACCACTACTACTATCATCAGACGTAAACGACGAAAATTCAATTGGAGAGTGAAAAAACGCATTATGATGCAAAAAGCGTGGTGAGCTTTCTTGCCCCTTTTATTGGCACCCATTATCACGGGTTTGTTTAGTAGACTGTTTGGCGGCAAAAACAACAGTGGAAGTGTCGAGTAATTGACAATGGAACATGCAAGAAAAATGATTTTAGTACCGGCTGAGGAGTCGATTGTAGCTAAAGATCCGATGATTAGATGCGGCGGCGGCGGCGGCGGCGGCGGCGGTAGAACCATACAAAAATCCGTATAAACCGATCCTATATCGCGACTCGATGCTGAACTCGATGGTATTTTAAAGTAAAAAAAAATATCCCGATGATGCCTCCAAGTGGAAAGCGTATCTACAAGTACTACAAAGATATTTATTTCTCGTCGAGACACGAAATGGACCATTAGACCCATCGTTACCGGGAGTGACAACACCAACACCACCACCACCACCACCATCAGAGATTCAAGATCTTAATGAAATTAATATATTAAACAGTGTACCACCAAAATACAAACGCCAGGCTCATGGTCTGTTAAACTACATACGGAATTCACCGAGTGCTTCAAAACGCATCACATGGGACAACGAGGGACGTGTGACAATTGACGGTGTACTCATTCACAATTCAAACATTCTCGATCTTGTTAATGACGCAATACGTTGGAGAAAAGATTTTGAAGCCAATGGTCGTCGTCAGTTTATTCAGAGCCTTCGTGCCAGTACCGTACCACACGAATTTATCGCGAATGGCAAGTTATGGACCATGGGCGCTGACAGTGTTGCTGTAAAACGGAAAAAAACCGATCTAAAGTATTATAACATTGGAGACGACGACGACGACGACGACGGCGGCGACGCACCGGAGAACTATCAGCCTGGAGAAAAACGATCGAGAAACAATCGTGGCGGATTTCAAGAAATGACGACGAAGACGACGACGACGAGAAAACAGAAGAAGAAGGATCCTACTACTACTACGACCCGGGGCACCACTTCTACGAAAAAAACATCAGGTCGAAGAGGATTTGAATATTGGCTTAAAATGTGAATTCTAACTTGTGTGCAAAAAAATGTCATTCGAAAGTGTGTATTATGACCGGTCTCATCCTTCGAGTTACGCTGGAGCAAGGCATCTAATTGGCAATAAAAAATACAAACCAATCGATGTTTATGACTGTTTAACCCAACAGGATGCGTATACACTACATAAACCTGTCAGACGTCAATTTCCACGGCTATACTATAATATCGGAAACATAGACGATGTTTGGGAGGCTGACCTCGTTGATTTACGATCGTTAAAAAATTATAACGATAATGTTTCATACCTACTCACAGTCATTGATGTGTTAAGTAAATTTGCATGGGTCAAACCACTGAAAGACAAAACTGTGCACTCTGTCGTCGAGGCGTTTAAACGAATTTTCGAGCGCAGCGAGGGTCATTTACCCGTATACCTGCAGACCGACGAAGGCAAGGAATTTGCGGGTAAAGAGTTACAGGCTTTTCTGAAAAAAACCGATATACGTTTCAGAGTGACACGTAATCCCGATACAAAAGCCGCAATTGTAGAACGCTTTAATCGCACCTTGAAAGAACGAATGTGGCACTACTTTACACATCGCAATACACGTCGCTACATCGACGTACTACAACAATTTGTGTATGCCTATAATTATGCAAGACACTCGACGATAAAAATGCAACCGGCTGCTGTGACACTACACAAGGCCGATATAGCAGCGAGGAATATGACAAACGCTTCACTTAAACAACGTGAACAACAACGTCACACTACGGTTAAACATAGACGCGGCGATTACGTGCGGATTAGTCGAACAAAAGGCACCTTTAAGATGGGTTACGAGCGAAATTGGAGTGAAGAAATTTTCCAAATTGATAAAGCCGTAAATCGTCAGGGAATACAAATTTACGAGTTACGGGATCTCGAGGGAGAATTAATCGATGACTTCTTCTACACCGAGGAAATAACACCTGTGCACGAGAAACGCATAACAGAAGACAGAGATTTCAAAATCGATCGTATCTTACGGACGAAAGGACGCGGTGCGAAGAAACAACTTTTCGTCAGCTGGATCGGCTACCCTTCGAAATTCAACTCTTGGATACCTGCGTCCGACGCCTATAATAACGATACCACCACCTCATTATGTACAACGAAGAAAATTTTTTTTTCGTATTACCGAGTAACAGCAGCATGCAATACTATCCTGATAATACGACAATGCATTTTATTACACAACTTTCACGTGACTTACACCTTAACGGTCAATGGGCTGTGGGTTTATCGGAAATACATATATACCCTGCAACATGACGCATTTACAGCCTGAAGATACGAAGATCAAATGGAATAAGTGTGGCGACAACGAATACACGGGGGGTAACATAACACATGGCATATGGCATGGCATGGCAAAAGCCTTGAAGAACTTATGAATAAAATAAATAATGTTCCAGGTCTACGAGAAGCGGGTATACAAGTTGTCGCGGCTAGAAAAGCAAACGGTTACGCGGCTATTAAAGGTGAAAAGTTGACGCAAAAATGCGATTCAGAAAATATGATAAATAAAAATACCTTACGCATTGGCGAAAAGATACGACGTATACTGGGTTTCAATGTGAAAGACGGTTACGACTGGAGGAGCGACGATGCCTCGTACCTGCGTTTCGTTCGTGGATGTCAACGAGAGGGTGAAACACCTGTCTGTATATCTCGTGCTCTACCTGAACAACTTTTTGTCTATACCGATCTCTGTATACTCTATACAGTGGGCGATACTCAAGCTGCTCTATTACCTATAGTGAATTTGGATAGAGCGCGTTATACGTATGGCTCGACACAAGTCAAATATTTCTCACCGGCGAATTACGTACCTCTACTGAACAATTGTTTTCGCACAGTGGAGATAGATATAAGAGATCATTTGGGGAAACCAATAGCATTCGAATACGGAACGTTAACCCTAACGCTTCACTTTAAACGTCTCGCTTAGAATTTGGATCGTGCGCTTTTTACGCGCGATGGTGGTTCATTATACGACATATTACGATAATCAAGTTGGTTGGTGGCGCCAGTCGTATAGGAAATGTGTTTGTCGGTTCACCGTATCAACGGGGACACGGAATCGGACGATTTCTCGGTGGTCTTTTCAGAAGTGTATTACCGCTATTGACAAGAGGCGCTAAAACCATCGGTAGAGAGGCTCTACGCACAGGCCTAAATGTTATTGAGGATGTGAGCGGCACCTGAACGTATCTCTGCGAGAAAATGTACTGAAAAAAGGCGTAAAGGGTCGCACGATCATCGTCATCATCATCATCATCATCATCATCATCATCATCATCATCATCGACGGCAAAGAAGAGGAAGAAGAAGAAGAGCGGTAGGACCGCAAAGGAAAAAGTGATAAAGAAGAAACGAGCACGACACGGAAATACGAAACGACGGAGGAAAAGATCTACAGTGAGAGATATTTCCGGAAGTGCTTGAAAAAAAAAAAAAAAAATGTCTTTTCTACACTCTCACTCCTGTAAATGTATGAAGACATCCATAGAGTCGTCGCAATACGTACACTACGAACCCGTCTCCTCACTGTCGGACGATGGCCCCATTGAATTTGTTATACCTGGCCACGGCGAGGAATACCTCGATCTAGCCCACACAATGCTCTGCGTGAAACTCAAAGTTCTCGCCTCTGGTGACTCACCCTACAAAGTAGTACCTGTTAATAATTTTTTACACAGCCTCTTTAATCAGGTTGACGTGTTTTTCAATCGAAAACTCGTTGCACCACCCAATAATGCTTACGCCCATAGAGCGTACATTGAGACATTATTGAATTACGGCCCTGCCGCAAAACAATCACATCTCACGACGGCTTTATGGTTTGCCTATGACCCCGGTAGGTTTGAGATTCTACCTGGCACAAAAACCCTGATGAATAATGGTCAAGAGCTAAGATCGCAATATATAAGCGGTGGCAAAAACCTGGATTTGATTGGGCATTTACTTTGCGATGTTTTCAACCAGGACAAGTTTTTGTTAAATGGTGTAGAAGTACGACTACGACTCGTGTGCTCGAAAGATGAGTTTTGTCTTATGGAGGCGCCAATACAGGGACTTATGCACAAAATTAAAATAACCGATGTGACCCTATTAGTGCGTCGAGCAAAAATTAATCCTGGTGTGCTTATAGCACACGCAAAAACTCTCGTTAAGACAACGGCGAAATATCCGATAACACGTGTGGAAGTCAAATCATTTACCATGCATAGTGGAATTATCGGCGATACATTGGATAATGTAATACTCGGACAATTGCCGAAACGCATAATACTCGGCTTTGTCTATAATAAGGCTTTCAATGGTGACAAAACATGGAACCCCTTCAATTTCCAACATCATTCGATAAATTTTCTGTCGCTCTACGTGGATGGTCAGCAGATTCCGGGAAAACCACTTCAACCGGAATTTGGCGGTAACAACACATGGATTCAGAGCTATCATACACTTTTCTCCGGCACAAGTATACATTTTCAGAACGAAGGACTGGCAATTGACCGTGAGGCATACGCCAGAAGCTATTGCTTATTTACATTTGATTTGACACCGGACTTATCGGCAAACTGTTTCACCCACTGGAATCTTGTGAGACATGGTAGCGTACGCATTGAAGTACGCTTCGCCAGGTCTCTCGAAGCAACTATAAATTGTATTGTTTATGCCGAATACGACAATGTTATTGAAATTGATTCGGCACGTCAAGTTATTACCGATTTTAGTGCCTGAAAAATCAACGGAAATCGATAAAAATCTCGCCTCCTTCATCGTCCTCGCTGTCAAGATGTTCTGGGGGAGAGCGGGCTCTCATCCGCCGTGAATAGTATTTAAGAACCGCTAAGCACACATGCTCGACAACAGTTCACCACAAGTTGTCATCATGGACGCTATAGTGGATATTCAAGCGCTGTACGGGAAACATGGAGATTCCCTACTTAAGGAAGTTGCAGTGACTACATTACAAGGCGGTAATATAGGCCATTGGCTCGTTGAAGCACCTACGCATACGGCTTTGGTAATTTACGAAAGAGATACGAACCAGTAATAATAAATTAACCTGCTACCATCATGGACTCGAATGGGTTGAAGTTGATACACCACTGTGGAAAGTTTACGTTAACTTGAAAGCCATGTGTCGCTACGCTTTCCTGATATACACACGTGGAGCACAAATGGCCGAAATTCTACGAGATGTATTGGGACGAGATATTATCAACTTGGAAGATTACGATGGACCAAGCTTCAAAAAAATGCCACCATACGACACATGGTGTATTTATCACGGGCTCGCCAAGGAGGATGATGCTAAATGTGCATTAAATAACGTGGGAAAAATAAAACGATTCCTCCAGAGTACAGCTGTCGACACGGCAAACCCAATATATACGGAACCTATTGAAGCTGTCTACCAGAAAGAAAAACCAGATGACGTGATAAAAAAATCTGTGCGTATCGAAATACCTAACGAACCGGAGATTGTATCTGTGAGTCAAGGGTATATACTCCATGCACCTGTGAAGAGTGTCAATAGTATTATGCCGAGCACCTGTGATGGCACGGTACCTGCCAACGACGAGATCGTAACCCTTTTCCGTGCGACCCTACGCTCACCGCCAGCACCACCAACGCCTCCAAAAGGACAGACAACAGGTAGCACCACCAACACTCGTGGAGGAGGGGGAGGAGGCCATAATTTTCATCAACAGCATCATCATCATCAACGTAAACGTCGCCCCTACACGACACCCGAAAAAGTATATAATCATCAGTATGGAGGTACTGAACGCACTACGACACATACCGGCTCAGACGAAAGGAGTATTTGCCGCCGATCGTATCCCGAGTCGGTGGTCTAGACCCACTGCAATAATCGCCAATACAGACAATCATACTAAACCGGGAACTCATTGAGTAGCCATCTACGTATGGTCGAGGCATCTTCTTCGATAGCTACGGGCTACCCCTGCTCGTTAACAAACACCATAACCGTATACGTCGAAACACCACAACCTACGAATGGAATACCCGAAGTCTACAATCCATCAAGTCTAGAGTGTGTGGAGAATACTGTGTTATGTTTCTCAATTATATGTCTCGGAGTTATAACCTGGATGGGTTTCTATAATTATTTTCGACAAATAAGTTGAGAAATGATAATATTGTGCGACGGTTCTATAAAAAATAAAAACATGTGACACGTAAAACACGCTATACAAAAACTGCAGCGTCCAGTGGACTAGAGGGAGCCTGCAGTATATGTGCAGGATCGTGTATACAAACATGCACACCTCGTTTTGGATGTTATCTGTAAATATATACCTAAACGATAAATAAACAAGAAACTTGACAATCCATGTGTGTTGTGTGTATTTGTGATTGTTTATAAAAAAGAAACTACAACTACTGTGGACATCCCCACCACTACCACCGGCACCACCACCACCACCACCACCATTACGTGTTTGATAAGTATAAAAGCAGCTACTCTTAGCTCAATTAACCACACTTGTGAAAGAGCAGTAGTAGCTGCAACTGCCGTCCTAAAATGGAGGTTGTAAACGGTTTACTGGTTACTGGTCGATTGCGGCAAAGATCCATGGGAACTCACCAGAGAAGAATTGAAATATATACCGAAACCCTTGCTACTACGCTACTGGGGTGATGTGATTAATTTTCTCTGGGATAAACTACCTGAACACATTTCAATGGATCCCGAGGTTGCATCTTACCAAATCTGCGTAGAACACACAGATTCACCAGATCTACTGATGCAAATCGACAATTGCCTTCCGACCAAGAAGGAATGCGAACGGTGCAGAATAAATCAACACACACACACACACGCATGCACGCACGCATACACACACACACACACACACACACACAAAATCGAGTTACCGATCAGATTTCGATTTATCGACACCCGGAAAATCGAGTTACCGATCCCAGGAAAAAAATATCTACATTACCGACTGTCGAAGCATCGACAGATTTTCAGCGCTCGGGGGCGGGGAGGAAGTGAGGGGGCTTAAACAAACAAATCAGAGCTCGGAGAATTCTTAACAAAAGAAGTGGGGAGAAAGAGGGGATTTAAACAACCAATCAAAGGTCGGGGAATTATGCTAATTAGACTAGACAAGGCGCCAGGCGGGAGGGAGGGGGTCGGGTCTGGCTCCCCAGCGCTGCCAGGTGGAAGGGCGGGAGGGGGTAGGGTCTGTCTCCCCAGCACTGTACTTTACTACTTACGTGGCAAAGCGATGACGATGGCGAGACCTTTCCTCCCGCGTATTATTTCAAAATGCCCAATCTGGAACCTGATTTCGCTATTCGTATGTAAAGTAAATGGTAAAAGTGAAAGGGTAAAAAGTGAAATACCTGATGGTCCTTGCGATCGGTTTCCAATGAACTAATATAATTGTGCGGAAAGGCTTGAAATTGCACGGTGAGAATTCCTTAGAACGCTGGGAATAGTGTAGTGAAAATGTTTCACCGTACAATTTTAAGTCTCATTTCCAGAAAATTATTTTAGTTCATTAGAGACCGATTGCAACGGCAATCAGACATTTACTTTATACGTTTTGACTTTTACCATTCAGTATGCATACATATAACTGAATTACGTCCCTGTTGAGCTATTTGAGGGGAAACGACTTTTGACATTTAGGCGACTCTTGAGACGATGTGCTAATGCTTGATCGGTAACACAAACTCGAATGCTTTTTTCTCGGCCTCGTTTCATCTTTCGGATAAAAGACGGGAACGGCAAAATGCATTTTTCAATTCTGCTTTATCTGCTAGGTTATCCTTCTGTAAATGTTATGGTAAAGTCTCAGAACGATGAACAACACCGTTTAGGAGAAAAACAATCGCCAATCTCGCAACAATTACACTGAAGTTATAGGATATTCTGGCGATATGGCTGAATTTACATTATAAAAACGTTGAAAAAGCTACCACGCAAATAACAAAATTATGCATGGTACAATTGATAATTACGTTAACGATTGGCACGTTTGGAAGACGATCGACAGCACCGTTATTTAATTATCAATTTATGAAAGCTCATGTTTTTCTTCGGTCGAGAACTGAATACGCAGCTGTCTCACTCGCACATCGACCGCACCGCACAGCGCGTGCCTGGTCACCCCACGGACTGCTTACGCAAGTTCTCACTTTCCGCAATCTTGCACACCTTTTTCGTTTGACGTCTATTTTTTCACTAACATTCACAAAGTGTCAATCAACGTGACCTCCATGACCTACCCGTATGATGGGTATGGAGAGGGGGAATAAAATAGGCAGGGTGAATAAACGGACATTCGAATGATTCCAAAAAGACCCGAATTTCTATAATTCGACTTTAGATGGACCATTTCTTCCTTGATAGAAAACTTGCAATAATTGCGACATTTTATTATTTTTCAAAATGCAGTCACGACGTCAATTGGACGTAAAAACTTTCATTTGAAAAAATATTCCGGATTTACAACTCTATTCATTAACAATATCATCATGTCAGTTATTTATACATTTTTGGAAGATTTAAAATCCATGTGGAAAAATTAATATCTCTTGATGGATTGCCTTTTGTTAGTATAGCGATAGTTCAATTCAATATCACCGTTACACAAAAAAATGTAAGGAACCGTTCAAAATGCGCGCCACACGCGGAGACTGCATCGGCGGCGTCTCGCAGGAGCGCTCGTCAGATTTCGATATTCGAAATATATAAATAAATTAATAAAACAAATAATTAAATAGATGGGGATCTCAGGAGCGTTGGTGATTGACCCTTATAGCGGCCTCAGCTTTCGATATTTCGACTGCGATGTGTCATGTATTTTGTAACAGATGATTTAACAGAGAATTACGAATATCTTTCAAATGACACAGAATTACAATACCATCACAAACGTATTCTCGCCCAAGCGAAATTTGGGTGCAAACGTTTGAAAAATACAGAAAATTGATAATTTTTAAACTTACCGAAAGCCAATATGGTCTCTCGTCCTGTCATCACCACCTATTTCGTAATATATATATTAGGTTGGGGAAAAAGAAATCCATTATTTTTATATGAACTTCAGGACTTTATTTAACATGCTTCGGATTGTCCGATTTGGGTCAAATATGCACCGTTTAGTTGTATGATTTGATGCCATTTTAAAGGTAACTTCATAATGCCTCTCTCATAGAAGTCCTGGTATCTATTTGCAAAAAACTCTAGTAGTCGATTTTCACAATCCTCCCTAGATGCCAATTTTTTATCATTAAAGAAATTTTGCAATGCAAGAAAAAGATGATAATCGTTTGGTGCCAAGTCCGGACTGTATGGCGGATGCATTAAAACTTCCCAACCAAGCTCCCGAAGTTTCTGGCGAGTCACTGTAGATGTGTGTGGCCTAGCGTTGCCCTGGTGGAACACGACACCTCTCCTGTTTGCCAATTCTGGCCGTTTCTGGTGAATCGCTATCTTCAAACGGTCCAGTTGTTGACAGTAGAGATGAGAATTTAGCGTTTGGCCATATGGAAGCAAGTCATAATAAATAATCCCCTTCCAGTCCCACCAAATGCATAGCAGAATCTTCCTGGCCGTTAGTTCTGGTTTGGCGACCATTTGAGGTGCTTTACCGCTCTTTGACCACTATCGTTTTCGCACAGAGTTATCGTATGTGATCCATTTCTCATCTCCAATCACCATCCGTTTAAGAAATGGGCCTATCTCATTCCGTTTGGCCAAGGCTTCGCAGATGGAAATTCGATCCATCATGTTTTTTTTTGTTAATTGGTGTGGCACCCAAACATCGAGCTTCTTTTTGAATCCAGCTTTGTGTAAAGGGTTTAAAACGGTTTTATGGTCGATTTTTAGCTCCTGGGCGATGTTACGACTCCTAACATGCCGGTCAATTTCGATCATTTCTCCGATTTTATCGACATTTTCGACGACCGGCCTACCTGTGCGAGGTGCATCTTTAACAACAAAAATTCCTGAACGGTATCTACGAAACCAAAATTGCACATAATTGGCTGTTACAGTATCGGAACCATAAACACCATTCACAATTTTAGCCGCTTGGCTTGCATTTTCGCCGTTGTCAAAGAAAAACTGTAAAATGTACCGAATTTTCTCTTTGTTCACTTCCATATTTAACACCCTGTAACTCACAACTGAATGCACCAAACAAAAAACAGCAAAAGAATTTTTTTTTACTGCGAAATGTCACCTTTCCAACGAGCATAAATCTGAAATTGTTTGATCGATACTTTACGAGAAATCTATCAGTACAGCCATCTACCGAAAAAATAATGGATTTCTTTTTCCCCAACCTAATATATAAATAATTATAGAAATCACATTCCACAAACGAGAGTGCACGCCGACTCTATGAATTTTTCCGCATTCTTCAAGATCGTTAGACTGGCGATAGCAAAAAAAAAATACGAACATATAATGTCAACTACGTTTACGCAGTTTCATCAGAAAAATCCATACGTGCTTTTTTTTACCGACTATGATCTCTTGTCAGAAGTGAACAGCCAACGTGAACGTAGTTTATATACTTCATGCGTATTTTTACGTTATCGCCAGGCCATTCGTTGTTAAAAAAATACAAAGAATCTCATAGAATCGGCGTGCACTATTGTATTTTGAATGTGATAATTGAAAATATTTATACAGTACGAAACTGGTCTTGTCGACGATTCGAGCAGCCATGTTGGTTTTTAGTAGGTATACAAATTAAGGTAGTATGCGCTCGAACCTTCCCATAAGAAATCAAAGTGATTTTTGAATATGCTATAGAATAGGTTTGAAGAATATCGGATGAAAATTTTCAAATCGCATTACCAACCATTTACAATAATAATTGATGAATAAAACTGGCAAGTTCAGTACAAGTTATATACAGAATATCTTCCGATAAAATTCTGAATCTGAAATAATTATTGATCAAAATCAGATAACACCCTAAATAATAGCTCAAAATATCGATAAAACCACTACGTACATGGACATCCCTAAAAAAATATGTGTTACCAAATATTTCGAATAGATATCATCGGTTCAATCAGCGAGTTTTTGCTAACCAGTATCAAATGGTCGGAAAACATTTGACTGCGAAGGCCTCAAAATGGCGATTGACGAGACAATCTGAGCCGGCTAATGACCTATTGGAATCGACGCCGTTAATAAAAAAAAAAAATCTAAGTCAAATGTCATTCTTATTAAAACTATTAGGTTGGGGCATATGAAATGTCGGATTTTCAAGTCATCATATAAAACTGCATATCTGTTTTCACAAGTTGTTTACTTAATCAACATGTTGTTTCCGGCTGTTTTATAAATAGTATTTGGGATCGGACCGATTAAAGAACTAGAGTTCACGCGATTCCCGAAAGTAATACAAGGTTTTATTGGTTAAAGTTGAATACAATTAGTTTCTTATAGTCGTAATTACGCTAATTACGATGGCAACGAGCCCAACCGATCATTACTCTGATTTTTTAAAGACTGACTAAATCGAGAGCCGATTTAGTCCGTTCGACCCGCCATTGCTGGGTCAGCATTATTGAATACCGATTCAGCTTCGAGTGCATTGACACCATGAGTGCTCGAAGCTGGTGGCGAAAATGATTACTGTTGGAATTATTTTCGCAACGGCAATGAATTACAACGATTCATTAATTTAAATCTTAATACGAAAAATCTGGGATACTACAAACATATGCTCCATTCGCTTCAATACACTTTTCCCAACGGGACTTTAAAGCATAGATGCCTTCCTTTAAGAAATTCTGATCTTTAGAATCAATAAATTCAGATATCGAATTTTTCAGACTTCCTTCATTTTCATACTGTTTTAGCCCGTAAAACCAGATCCAAATGTTTAAAAAAATTAAAGTCGGTTGGCGAGAGATCCGGTGAACCGGCCAATGATATATTGTTTGCACATTACTTCTGCCTATTCGACAACAGAGGCGCTACAATCACTCCACAGGAGTATTTTTAACATGTCGTTCAATTTGGCATTGGTAATTTGCCGAATGACAACTTTTTACCGTAGTCTATGAGTAGCGCGAATCTCGTCGCGCTTGCGCAAAATTATAGCTTGAAAATTGTGATTAAGCGAGGAACGATCAGGCAATCAGTGGAGAAACAAAGGCAAGTATTATCAACTATCTAAATAATCGTATATTATTGGTAGTTCTAATTACAGAGATTTTAAAACATAAATAACGATTAAAAAACTTTCATTTTCACGTTGCGCGTGACTCAGGATTGATTCAGGTTCCCGATCTTACCTTTTATTGGGCGTCTCGCCGTCGTCCCATACGGGCCCGATCCCCGATTACCTTTACGACGGTGGTTTTTGGGTAATTTGAAAATAACTGATTGCGGTGTCTCGAGTAATAATAAATGTATTGTTCTTTTGCAAAAAATTACAAGATCGTGTTGATAATTGGCAAAAAAAAAAGATATTTTAGTCAACTTAATTTACGCAATTTCGCTTCAAAATATATTGGTAACTAATTCTACATACACTCATACATTCATACCCGTACTCACGCTACAAAAGGATGGCAACCCGTGCCCGGGCTTAGCCGGTAATTCCCCGACTGTACTGTAAATACATGCCAATCAGAATTACAAGGGAGGCGAACGGTTCCCAGCACAAGTCATTGTGTTCTAACCACGTCAGAAATCCACTTAAGTACTGTCGCGAGTACTCATCCCTGAGTTCAGTTTTTGAATGAAAAAGGTTATTCAATCAACCCGCACAAGATCCCGCGACGATTACTGTTCCGTCTAAACGCGAACAGATTTTAAGATCTATGCTAGAGGATATACGGTGGAGATTTTTCCCTTTAATTCAGAGAGGTGTTAATTCTCTCTCTGTTCGCACCTGACTAATCTTCTCCATCACCCAGTAGTGAGAAATTTCCTCATTATTGAGCAGTGGGGAGAACTTGGCAACACCAATATATTATTCTTTCAAATGCGATTTATTTGTCGTATATGTTTATAAAATTATAAATTATTACAATTTACATGAAAGTTACATTTATGGATGTAACACCCCTCCTCCCTTAGTAGTCAACGTCCCCGTCGACTGTGCCGTCGTTCGATTGCGAGGCTCGGTCAGCCGACGAGAAGCGACGTCGGATTCCCACACGCAGGGAAAAATGTCATTTCCTTCGTGTATATGTGTGCGTGCGTAAAAAAAATGTTTAAATAAAAACATTTTCCTTACTTTTGCTTCCTCATAGACGAAGCTTTGTTTGCATGAAAAATTTTTTTTTTCGAGATTTTCATGTCAGTATGCTTAGAATCACCCAAAACGTCGAGAAGAATGGTTTGAAAAATATGTGTGCGTGGGTGCGTGCGTGTGTGTGTGTTCCAGGGACCGAAAATTCAATCATCGATAACTCGCGAACGGCACAATCGATCGAGTTCAAATTTGGCATGCAAGTAGAGTATTAATTCCTCTTCAATTGCCATAATTTTGAAGAAAATATATCTATGTATTGTAAAGTGGTAAAATTTGTATGTTCAATGACGACTCCTCGCGATACGACGACTCCCGACAGATCCGTAGGGCCCCGCAAATTTAACGACCATTTCCACTAATTTCCGTTTATTTTATTTTATTTTATTTTATGTACGAGAGACGAGGGGTTATCGACGAACGTACTTCGATCTTTCTCGGCCAAATTCCCTTGGAGAAGCGAGTTGGATTATGCTCACGAGACGTTATTCAGTCCTGAAAGATTCAAGGAGTCACTGAGCACAGAGTGTGCAATATCTTCGCTGTATTACCCGTCTACGCCATCGTCGATTGCGCTGCGCTACGAATTCCCGTTTTGGACTCCGCGCGCCAGAAGCGCCAACCATTAGAATAAGTGACGGATTGCGAGAGTTAGAGTTGGCCGGCTGATTTTTCGTCGGCGAAATAATTAGGGTAGGGATGAGAGGGCTCGTGCTTCCGTGAGCGACACTTCTCGTGGCTGTTCCGTGGGAACCATCGTGTCGTGAGGGACTGTATAATAGTGTCATTGGTATATTGGACAAATAGAGAGTCCCGTCACACAAAATCGTTCGATCCCAGATTCCCGCAGGAGTGACAATTAGAGAAGGGGATCGTCTATTAATACTTTGGCCGAGGTAAGCCCGTCTCTCTAAAAATCTTATACTTATGATATCCAGCAAATAAATATTGCCGACGACGGTATTCTGCGCGTGGTCGAGCTCGCGAGCTTTGTTATTTGGGAAATTGTTAAGTGGAAGTTCCGCGTAGCTTTACGGTGGAATTATCGGTCACGCGAATATTCTAACGTAATTGCATTGTATAAAGTCGCAGTGTTGGGAGTATTGCCCGGAACAAGCCATTATTTTATTTTGTTATTTCCCTTGAATTCGGGAATCGTTATTTAGTGCGCGGGAACGATAGTGTTGTCGGGTGTGAGAGTGGTTCGCGGCCTAGTTAGTTATTGTAAACAACGGATTGAGGAGCTGTCTTTCTTTTCCGGGGAGGGTACGAGTGTCGCGGAAAACTATGTAACATTGTGTGTCGCGAGAGTGAAGATCGTTCCCGTTGCACTGTGTGTGTGTGTGTGTGAGAGAGAGAGAGAGAGAGCCAGTCGAGAACGCGTCGCTTATTGATGATGAGAGAGAAGCGCGCGATCTTTTTTTTCTTCCCCTTTGAGTGAGTTATCGGACTCGGAATCGATTTCTTTTGGAAAGTCAGGTGGATCTACGGAGCCAGCCTGAGATTATTAGAAGCTACTTTTTTTATATTCCCGTAATATTTTAGCCCTGCTCTCTCTCGTGTGTCTTGTATGTTTTATAGTGCGTGCGTGCGTGCGTGCGTGCGTGCGTGCGTTAAATGCTGTTTGGTATTGAATTTCGACAAAATCGGTAAAGCGGTTCGAATTTTATAGAATCTCAGCAAATTAACTGAAATGTTCGACAAATGAAAAATAACATACAGCCATACTGTGTACCAAATTTGGTGGTGATCGGTGAAGTCGTTCAAATTGTACGCCATTTGAATATTTGCAACATTAACTCCGCAAATTTAATAGAGTAAAACAAAAGTTTGTGCCTAATAAAAATGAGATGTGCCGGTGATTTATTCATTTATTCAAAACAAGGATGCAAAGTAGAACCTTGCACAATGTTTGCTCATTTAATTTTGCTCTTCACATAGATTCCTCTATGAGGAAGCCAAAATCAGTTACAATATTTCCTCGTAGAAGTTGCTATGTAAAGAGCAAAATTAAATGAAGAAGCAATGTGCAAGGTTCTACTTTGCATACTTTTTTTTTCTTTTGCACCCTTAATTAATTCTATCCAACTTCACTCAATCAGTTTCTTAACACTAACTTACACTACGATATTAATTTTCGAAAAGCACTTCAGTATTGTTGTTGTTTTTGTTTTTGTTGTTGTTACAAAGCCTGTTGACACCCACGGCAGCCTGGGCGATGCCGGTGCCGTCGGCAGCCTCCTCAGTTGCGTCGGGGTGGTTTGTGACGCCGTTGTTGGCCCCTCCACCTGGCCGGAAGTCCGCGAAACCGCCGGCCGGGGCGAGAATGGCGCTCGGGCAGCCTGCTCTCGCCCAGTCGGCCTTTTCCGCTTTGTAAACGGCGGCCCAACGAACGGAGCAACAGCTCGCATAATTCCAGAACACGTCTATGTCCACCCGCACTTGGCAGAGGGGACAGGTGTCCCTCAGTTCTCCCTCCTTGGCGGGGATGTCCGCGTAGCGGGCGAGGCACAACTCGACACTACGGTACTTGTCGGTGAATTTCCCGCACACCGGGTACTTGCCCTCACCACACTTCATTTTCAATGCTGCACTGAACATGGTGATTAGTTTTAATTCACTTCAGGAAAATGAAAATTCACTGGAAACTTGGTTTTACGTGGTGGTTAAATCCCGCGCGTGTTGCTTCTCTTTACGAGATCGTGAAACGACTGTGAAGCGATATTTTCGACAGCGCAACTCTTGATCCCTTCGAGCCCTCAAATCTTCATGAGTGGGGTTATTTAGTCTAATCCGTGATAGAGTTGAAGTGGAAGGAGTTTGGTGTTTGGCGCGCCCATATCCAGTATTGTTTTTGTGTTGCTAGTTGACGGTTCTCCTGAAGTGGATGCTGATGTGCGTTCGCTCGGGGGTTCATTATCTCGGGCCGGGCGTCGAGTTTCACCTTCTCGATCTCTACATCAACCGTTACAAAGTATAACTTTATTACGACGGTTAATTATTTAGTTCGAAAAAAATATAGTAACATGCTGAGTATACAGAGACCCTGCAGACCGAAGCACGTGAGAAAGAGATGCTGCTATCGTTGTTTCTCTCTTCTATGCGTTCCGATGGCACGGATCCTTTCTTCGAGTTCGTAGAGTGAAGTCCCGGTTTTACGCGTGAGCCGCTTATCCAAAGCGGATGTTATATTATTTTCTCCTACGGCCAGCAAAGTTTCGAGTAGCGACGTTGGTTCATGGCTTAGCATTGGGGCAATAAGAGTCACATTCAAAGAGAGTAGGGGGCGATAAAAATATTGTACCCGATTCCCGTATGTACGTTGTGACGTGATTTTTTTGCCACGCCACCTGCGCGAAGTGTAAACAGCGTGGCATGTTGGATTTACGACACTTGTGTATTTATGTTATGTTATTTATCGCGAACAATATCTACGACGTGGTCGACGGGTCGAGATCAATGCCGCCGGCCGGCGTCGATCATGAGCAGCTAAGAAAAACGTGGTTGTCGGACAACGCGCGTGCGATGTTTCTGATATCGTCGGCAATGGAGTACGAGCAGCTACAACCTCTGTTAGTGTGCGTGACCGCGAAAGAAATGTGGGAAAAATTATCGCGCATGCATGAGCAAAAGTCGGCGTCGAATCGGCTGATGCTCATGACGAGGCTTTACGAGTACCGCATGGCTCCGGGCGACACGATCATGAAACATGTGGTGGCCGTGCAGAACATGGCTGCGCAGCTGGTAGATGTTGGTGAAAATGTGTCCGAAACGACGATAATAGCGAAAGTTCTCGCGAGTTTATCACCGAAATACGCCGCTTTTCAGACCGCGTGGGACAACGTCTCGATGGAGATGCAGACTCTCGAAAATTTACAAGAACGGCTTATTCGCGAAGAAGCTCGGCTGACCGCGAACGACGAAGCTCCTGGATCATTCTCAGCTTATCGGAGTGGAAACGCGGGGAAGAGTGAAAAATCAAGTGCGAAAGACGATAAAAAGAAAAGAAAGCCGAAGGACAAAGACAAAGTGACGTGTTTCAAGTGTCACGAGAAAGGTCACTATTCGCGAGAGTGTCCGAATAAAAAGCGCGGGAAAGACGACGGTGAAGCAAGTGGGGGACATGATTGTGCGTTCGTCGTGGAAAAGTGCGGTGATAAGAAGCCGACGGTCGGTAAAGAAGGCGGATCGGATCTGCCTGCTGAAATAATCCGAGCGATGCTGAACGCTGGTAATAGTGAAACCTGGATTACCGACAGCGGGGCATCTCGACATATTACATACCGACGGGAGTGGTTCAGCGAATACCGACAAGTGGAAAACGGAGATTCCGTGTCACTCTGCGATAATAAACAGTGTAAAGTCGTTGGCGAGGGAACAATCCAGATCGAAAAATTCGTGAACGGCAGGTGGCACAGCTCGCGAATCGAAAATGTTTGGCACACTCCGGAAATGAAAAAGAATTTGTTCTCCGTCGGCGTGTGTACCTCGCGAGGCCAGAAAGTGACTTTCAGTGGAAAATACGTGAAAATAAAGGACAAGGGCAAGGTGTTAGCGATCGGAATAAAATTAGAAAACGAGATCTTCCGATTGGTGTTTCGAATGAAGTGTGCGCGAGTAGACGATGAAGCGAACGTGGCGAAAACGAATCTCCAGGTGTGGCACGAGCGTCTCGGCCATGTCAACGGTCGCGCGATGCGCAAATTAATCGAAAAAGGACTTGTGGAGGGGATCGAGCTGCCAAAAAGTGGTGAAATTTTCTGCGACGTGTGTCCGCTGGGGAAATCTCACAGACGTCCGTTCCGGAGGGAGCGTGACCGCGCAGCAACGGAACCAGGAGAGGTAATACACACGGATGTGTGTGGTCCCATGTCCACGGAGACGCCGGGAGGTTCGCGTTTTTTCTTGACATTCAAGGACGACGCTACGAGCTATCGATATATATACTTTTTGAGACACAAGAGTGACGTTTTGGAGAAGTTTAAAATTTTTGATAAGCTGATCGAGAATAAATTCGGGAGAGTTATGCGCGTGCTCCGATCCGACAACGGGGGAGAGTTTAAAAACAGAAACATGGACAATTATCTCGAGTCGCGAGGGATTCAGCGGGAAAACACGGCACCGTATACGCCCGAACAGAACGGTAAATCGGAAAGAGATAACAGAACGATTGTTGAGGGTTTGCGAACAATGTTGCTCGCGAAAAATCTTCCGCATACTCTGTGGGCGGAAGCAGCAAATACGATGGTGTATCTAATGAATCGATCGGGATCTTCGGGAATACGCGGTGAGGCGACGTCGTACGAGCTCTGGGAGGGAAAGAAACCGAACTTGAAGCATCTTCGTATTTTCGGAGCCGAAGCGTATGTACATGTGCCGAAACAATTCACGAGAAAACTCGACGTGCGTGCCAAGAAGATGATCCTTGTCGGGTACGAAGGAAATTCGTCGAATTATCGTGTCTATGATCCCGTGTCAAAGAAAGTTTCGGTATCGCGCGATATTGTTTTTAACGAGAAAATTGGAAGAATTACAGCAATGATCGATGAAGGTCTCGCCAATAACGATCAAGACAACGAGGTCGTTCTGCCGAAGGTTGAGGAAAAACCTCAAAGAGAAGAAGAAGAGGAAGAGGAAGACGACGACGACGATGTCTTCGCGCCAGCAAACGAAGAACGAGAGGAAACGGTCGTGCCGGCACAACCTGTCGTGGCAGAACGAGGTCTGAGAGATCGTGGGTTACTGAGGAGACCGTTGCGCTACGAGACGAACGTGGCGGAAATCGAAGTACCGAGTACGTTCGAGGAAGCTATGGCGAGAAAGGATTCATCGAGCTGGATTGAAGCAATCAAGAAAGAGCTTCGCGCTCACGAAGAAAACGGTACGTGGTCGTTGGTCGAGAAAAATCCTAACATGAAAACAATTGACTCCAGATGGGTTTTTCGGCTAACAAAGGACACGGAAGGCAACGTCTACAGATACAAAGCACGGCTGTGTGCTCGAGGATTTATGCAGCGAAAAGGAATTGACTTTATGGAAACCTTCGCGCCTGTCGTACGCTACGACTCACTACGAGTACTACTCGCGGTGGCAGCAGAAATGGATCTCGAGCTGGCGCAATTTGATGTGGAAACAGCGTTTCTGTACGGGAAACTGGACGAAGAAATCTACATGGAGGTTCCCGAAGGTCTCGGCGTCAAGACAGGAAGAAAAAGTGCGTGTAAAAATGTCGTGTGCCGACTGGAGAAGTCCTTGTACGGACTAAAACAAGCTCCAAGGTGTTGGAACAAAAAGTTCAGTGCATTCTTACGTGAATTCGACTTCCAAGCGACGGAAGCAGATCAGTGTATTTTCGTTGGAAATGTCGGGAATTCTGTTGTGTATCTTGCGCTGTTCGTTGATGACGGGCTGATTGCAGCTGAGTCGAGTAAAAGCTTAGAAAAAGTTCTTGAGCATCTAAGCGAAACGTTCAAAATCACGATTGGTGATTCAAGTGTGTTCGTGGGTATGCAGATCAAGCGTGATCGAGAGAGAAAGTCTTTATTTATTCACCAAAGTGCGTACGCGAAACGAGTTATAGAAAGATTTGGTATGGGTGATGCGAAGTTTGTAAGCGTCCCGTCAGATCCACACGTGGTGTTGCACCCGCTTGGTGCGGACGAGAGAGGAGACGAGAAAGCTCCGTATAGAGAAGCTGTCGGGTCACTTATGTTTCTAGCTATCGTGTCGCGGCCGGATTTAGCATACGCGGTAAATTCGGTGAGCAAATACCTCAACAATCACAGTGACGATCACTGGCGCGCCGGAAAAAGAATTCTTGCGTATCTTTCGGGTACGATCGAGTACGGTGTAGAGTTTCGCGGCGGCGGAAGCGTGTCTGAATTGCGAGGATACTCGGATGCGGACTATGCGGGCGATATAGAGACCAGACGTTCGACAACTGGATACTTGTTCGAGCTCGCGGGTGGACCAGTCACGTGGGCTAGTCAACGTCAAAAACTGGTCACTCTTAGCACGACTGAGTCAGAGTACGTCGCGGCATCGGCTGCATCGAGAGAAGCCGTCTGGCTGAGAAAACTGCTAGCGGATATCGGGCGTCTCAAAGAGAAAACGACTGTGATATTTGTCGATAACCAAAGTGCGATAAAGTTAGTCAGAAACCCGGAGTTTCACAAGCGCACAAAACATATTGATATCCGCTATCATTATATCCGCGAAAAAGTCGAAGCGAGAGAGATCAAAATCGAGTACGTTCCGACAGAAAAACAAAAGGCTGATATCTTTACAAAGGCTCTGCCGAAAGAGCGATTCTGTATGCTGCGTGAAAGTATGAATGTGCAACACGCTTAAACGGCGGAAGTATTGTAACAGTTTTGTGCGTGTTAGCCCTAAGGAGTTAGTTCACGCTTCCTTCAAGAAGAAAGGGGGCGCGTCTGTATGAGCGCAAGACGAGCAGTATTGTCTGGCTAGAGCCATCGAGCGGAGAGCAATAAAATAAAGTATCTTATTCTTCAGTTATATTCGTGTGTTCATAAATATATTATTTCTCCGTCAAACTCCTGTCTCCTTTTCCACAACTTAATTCTGCAATAGCTCTCTAACGTTTCCACTGTTTTCCTACATCGAGTATGTTTTGAATATTTGTTTTGAGTTTTGGATTATGGCTCGAAACGCCAGTTTTGGATTTTGGAATTCGGTCGATCAGATTCGCAGGCGGGGACCGAACAACCGTGCCCGTGGATTATGGATGTCCGGAGAACGCGCTGGAAAATGGGCCTACATATTACTGTTCCACCCGCCTCCCTACGACTTCCCAGCCCGGCGCTGGACCATCCCCTGGACAGTCGCGGCTTAGACAGTTGCGGTCCGGCCATCCCGGCGCGCCACGAAGAAAGTGCCTAGGAGCACCGGTGGAAAAAGTTAATTGCAATGTTGCGCTTTTTTGCCGTGGGTCCAATATCGCCGATGCATCGTGGCCACGAATTTTGGTGTGAGGGATTCCGCACTCTTCCGCCGGGGTCACCAGATCCGAGGGAAAGACACCCACGTTCCAGCAATAATTTGCTGCAGAAGAAATTGGATGGAAACGAGAATATCAACGGTACGAGCAACAGCGTCGTCTTAAATGTAACGGATATCTCAAACCAGCGTTTGAAACGCACGCTAGTACGCGGGACTCGCGGTGCGCCGCTTCAACTCTCGAAGACCGTAAGAGCCACTCTCCACCTGAGCGCGTGCATGAGCAGTAGCCGGCGAGCGGGCGGAGTGGGGATATCGATCGACGGCCCACGAGGAATCGCGACAATTCGCTCTCTGCTGCTGACCACGTGCAAGTGAACACCAGTCAATTTTGATGATAAGGACTTCGATCTTGGACCACCCAGCGAAGACATCGCGACCATCGTCGGGACTACGGAGATTCCGGTGAGACTCAGCCCACCCTCTACTACTGTGAGTCGAGCGATCGTTTAAGAGTTAGTGATTCGGCCCCGCGAGTAAATTTGTCTTTTGTTATTTTAAGGTTTCGTAATTGAAAATTTTGATTATTTGAGTATTTTGCGTGGAGTTACTCACGGAGGACTCGAGTCACTTACTCCCCCAGCGGCGTGCTGGGAGTAAAGATCGCTCGACCATTAATTGGTCGTAACATTTTTGATTAGCTTCTGTTTCGATTTATTTAGTTCTGTGTTTTGCTTTAAGTTAATGGCTAAAAATCTTTGTTTAATCGCGTTTGCCGTCGACTGAGTTAATTGTGCTATCTTCCCGTTATTAAGATTCATATTTTAAGTTACGTTATCTTCCCGATCGTTAAATTATTGTATTAGTTTGGCTCTCTGAAATTTTGTTAATTTCGCGTTCGTAAGCCGTAATATTTAATGCGCGTTAATTTGATATGTTTAGCTCTCTATATTTTGCTTGTTTGCCGTTGGGTTACTCGCCGAAGGTCACTTGGTCCGGCGTGTTGTTTACATCTCGCGCGTATTGTTCGGCTGACGCTACCTCCCCTACGCTACCTTACTATCGTCGTCTGAGTTGACCGAACATTCCCCGTTTTGTATTATTGTAATTTTCCTGTATATTTTATTCTGTGATATTATGAAGCTCATTGTCGTTGATGCTACCTATAGTATGTTACCTACACTATACATTACGACTTTTGACTCTTACATTTTGTCGGTTACTTTTAGTTTGTGATTATTTTGTCATCTTGTTATTTTATTTTATCTTTTGCCCCTCCTTCATATTTTTGCCGATCCTCCGTGCGAGACATTGTTTGATAATTCTGATTGTTGATTTGCTCTTTTGGTTACGGAATTTAGTCGGTTTGCTTATGTTTTTCTTTTCCGAATTCGTTCTCGTATCGGAACTACCTCCCATGACTTCTTATGATAATTTTCCGCGATTCTTTAAATATTATTTGGTTTCAAGAATCCGGTGGGATGGTCTAGCGGTTAGAGTACTAGCCTCTAAACCAGAACATCGGTAGGTCGCGGGTTCGATTCCCGGTGCCGTCGATTTTCGTTGAGAAATATAAATACGGACGCGATGAAGCTCCAGATGTATACGTGGGACACACACAGGTACTCTACCTGTGGGGGTCACATGTATACAGCTGTAGTCCGTGTTTACGTTCTCGACGGAACGTGACGTAGCTCCGGTGCCGTGAGGCGAACTGGAGACCGGCTACATCGGCATAGTATTTCCGCAGTTTTCCTATGCCCATGGCAGCAATGCCATGGCAAATGCGATGTAGAGGGGGTATTAGGAAAGAGTGGCTGCGGGTAACACTCTGGGGGGAACTCAATAAAAAATGGAAAGGGATGGGGATCTCAATAAAATGGAAGGGGCTGAGGGGGAGTGGGGAAAAATCGTAAAAACCTGAAGAAGGTATACGAAGGAATACAAATATTGGTATAGTTGGACCAATATAGTATCTATTCCACTAAAAATTAAAAAAAAAAAATTTATTTGGTTTCAAGCTACCTTTAGTCTGCGGCTATTATTTGGAATTGTAATTACGCTACCTATTGATTAAGCCGCCGTTTCGAGTTAATGCTACCTTTAACTTTGCATGAGTAATTTGATTCTTTTGGTTTCTTTTATTTATTTATTTTATATCGAATCCCCGTAGAATTATGCTCATTCTTGTGCACCATCATGTGTTCGTAAATGCGCCTTGACCTTGTTCAAGTGACGCCCGGTAACTGGTTAATAAACAAAATAATTCCATTGAGATTCTAATTTTGTCGCATTATCATTTCGTCCAGCCCCTTTATCAGATGTATATCAACTCGCGGAGCCTGAGCTAGTCGTGTGCCTTGTGACTTCTCACCGCGTCCTCGCGCGACTCCGCTTCTGACTCCACCGCATTGGCGACAATATAAGTCGATGAAAATCAGCGGTACCTCGGTACCTGGTGTCCGGTCTCCAGTGAGGTGGATCCGCGAATCATTTTGAGTTTTGGGAACAATTAAATAAACAACGATGAGTTTTGCGCGGTTTAGCGAAGCATTTTAATTTCGAGTTGCGGGTCGTGTTGAGGGGAGGAGAGCCGGGATTGTGAGTCCCGCTAGATAAATTCCTCACAGCGTATAACCGTGACTATCGTTCGTTTGGTTCGACCCACACAGTTGCTACTGAGATGTAGAATTCCCATGACATTAATTTCAACCGCTATATCCGGTGGATCGGGGCAAAGAATTCTCAGTAATTCTGGCTGTAGGATTGAGTACAGCCAGCCTCTTTGCGATGATAAATGTGCCCAGAATGACTCATGTTCCGCCTATATCCTCACATTGCATCGCTTATAGGCTTCGACTGATGGTGATACGAGCATTTGAACTTCACAGCCTTTCGATGTAGCGACTTCAAATAAAGGTGCTTTCGTGGAACAAATGTATTTATGATCCGCTAAGCTGCACATGCTGAGGTATAGAGAATCGGCCAAAAAATAAGTCTGTTTATCCGATGAAATAGCAATAAGGCATTGAAGTCATTATGTGTGCTGATCGAATCCCATGATTTGTCGTCTGCGAAACGGGCCAGGAATGTATTCTATATAATGAATAATTCATGCGGTCCAGCAGAGGTATATGTACGATAATTAGCACTCGACCTTGATGATAAACGAGATCGGTCCGAGCTAATTTTGCAAGAGTCTCTGGACGCAGAAAATCTACACTCCGCAACAAAATTATCGCAACAAAATTTTTCATCGAAAAATTGCCATTTTTCAAATGCTGGTAACTCCGTCAATTTTCATCGTATTTAGATCATTTTTGTGTTGTTTTGTAGGGAATTATGTGAACTTTAAAAAAAAAATGACGTCCAATAGTTGCGAGATAATGCCACATTGCTATGTCTTAATCAAGTCGACCAACTTTCTTTCTTACAAAACGCAATAGTTTGCAAGTTTGCCTGGATTACCAATTTTTTTTTCTAAAAACCATAAACACTATCTTAGAGTACACTTTCCAACGCGTATTTACAAAAGAAATCGATTGTCAACGATTTTTTTGACCGAGTTATGCCATTGTAAAGATATTCCTATGTTTTAGCCAATTACCGCTAGCATCAGCATTACCGTTAACAAATTCGTGCCCCAGGAGCTATCCTAAACCCTCATAAACCAAGGAACCACATTGCTATTTGTAACTTTGATTTTAAACAATTAATCCATGAAAAGTGTAGCTTTATGTAACATTACACCACTACGTTTTTGTTACATTCAACATTGCACCTGCAAACTTTTGGTAAAATTGTCAACTCTAGCGACAAATCAATTTAAAATAACAAAGTAAAAGGTTAAGGCGGCATACCGGCCAAGAATTAAGGCGAAAGATCAACATTAATTTTATTATACAGAGTACACAGCAATTGCAAATTACAGTAACATATTCTTAATCGAAATGCCTCGGCTTGCTGAAATCCAATCTGCTCAAATTACTGCCTTGCTAGAAGCGAGACTGAGTCAAAGCGATATATCCAGAAGAATGGGGATTCATCGCTCAATAAGGGCAATAATTTGAGCAGATTGGATTTTGACTGTAATTGGCTAAAACATAGGAATATATTTATAATGGCATACCTCGGGTAAAAAAATCGTTGAGGGTCGATTTTTTCCTGTAAATACTCGTTGGAGCGTGTACTCTAAGAGAGTATTTGTCGTTTTTGAAAAAAAAAAAAAATGTTGGTAATCTAGGTAAACTTGCAAACTATTGCGTTTTGTAAGAAAAAAAGTTGGTCGATTTGATTAAGACATAGCAATGTGGCATTATTTCGCAGGTATTGGACATCATTTTTTTCTGAAAGTATACGTAATTCCCTACAAAACACAACAAAAATGATCTCAATACAATGAAAATTGACGGAGTTACAAGCATTCGAAAAATGTTGTTGTGATTATTTTGTTGCGGAGTGAAATTTGAAAAAATCAAAACTTATTTGGTTGTGTATGTATGAATGTGAGGTTTTATTGAAACTACATGTTTACAGAAACCCTATTGCACTTTTCATAATTCTGTGCGGCATCAGTTTCGTACCGAGGAAGGCAATCTGCATCATCCAGAAATGCCTCGAAAACTCTCGTTGGTGGAAAAACCATAAATTTTTCATCAAGTGCAGCCATCACCCTTGCACCAAATTTTGTATGAGTCGTACTGAATGCTGTCACTCGATAATTCTTGTTCGTCTCCGATTCGGCGATTTTCTTCGTAGGCAAAATGTCATTCATGCGGGCGACCTTGTTGATTTTTTCGTGATCCATGCTTGTCTGCTAACTACTCAAGACAATCCCCTTGATATTTGTACTCGGTTGAATGCGGTGAAGCTAATTGAGCCCGATGAGTAGATGATCATCCCTTTATAGGGAGCATGGTAGTTCCAGACTGTTCGGTATGACGCTAGTCAAATGAAAAACTATGCTCAGAATTCTTTATCTCTCTATGCTCATAAATAATTCTTAGAATTGTAGTTCTCTTACAAACTTCCACTGATAACAATTCTTATTTTATTCTTCCAAAGCTTTTAGTAGGGTCTCTACAGGCACCCTATAAATATGTTCGCAGAAATTAAACTGCGCTTATTTGATGTTTGCATTTAAGCTACAATATAGAGCTAAATGGATTCGCAGGTGTGTTTAAGAGTTATTAGCATTATCGACTATGCTTATAAAAACGCTCCCAATCAACAAGTTGTCGAGTCGATAAATTGGTGCAACCGGTACATTAAACTTTGGAATAAAATCTGAAGACAGTACAACTTTCTGCAGGACAAAAAAGTCGAATTTAGACAACAATATCAATTATCAACATGTGACGGGAAAACTTATAAGAACAACAACAACGGCGTAGAGAAACAGTCGGTGTATCACGGAGGAGAAGAGTGAAGGATAGAGTGCGGTGGAAAAGCCTGCAGTTAATGGACGAATACGTACTGATGCTATTGTAAATATTCGACACACGGACCTCAACGTTTTTCTTCAGGATTCCAAAGCTCTTACTATCGTACGACTTAAAAATGCTGTAAAAGGATAAAGTAATTTAAAAGTAAACGGTGTACCAGCGAGTAAATTTCGGACTTTAAAGAACGGTGAAATTATTGAAGAAACGAAATTTGTCAATACAAAGAATGCGATAATCCTTCCTTCTACGAACATAAAAAGGTGGTTTGGTGATAATGTAGCAGAATATTTACTCGAGAAGATAGAGGATGTTCAAGAGCGGAATTCAGGATAGTCATTAGTGGAATTATCAACCTGATGATGAGTTTTGTTTTCTGTGGTCAGTAATATCTGCTCTTCACCCTGAACTTAAAAATGGTTGCGTAACTAGTTCTTAGTCTCAGAACTCAAATACGAAGAAATAAATTTTCCAATCTGTCTGAGAGATATCCCGAAATTTGGGAGAATGAATGGATTAACAATTAATGTTCACGGTATAGCAAATGCAGAAAGAGGTGTCGGTGAGATAGTGCCTTTTTATTTAAGTAACAATACCTCAGATAAACCTACGATTCATCTCCTTATGATTAATGGTGATATTAGAACAGAGGTTGATGATGATAATGATGATTATCAAGCAATTTCTCACTGTGCGTGGATAAAAAATCTCTCTAGACTGCTAAGTTTCTAATTGTCTAAGCATAAAACCCGTAATTTTCTTTGCGATAGATGCTTGAACCACTTTCAATCTCAACGTTCCTTCGAAAAACCTAAGCGGACTGTTTAAATATGAACAATTGGAAAATGTTACTACCCGATGAGGAGCATGAGACATTGAGTTTTAGAAATTTTAAGTATTAAGAAGCTGTACCGTTCGTTGTATATGCCCATCTGGAATATATCTTAGAAGATACAGGAGCCCAGACTTTGTGCCAGAAACATCCACCCCACAGCCCTGCTATTTACTTACACTACTCATTCGATGATAATCTTCTAAAGTACGATTGTGAACGCAGTCGCAATTGCATTGAGTGGTTCTTTAAAAAACTGCAGGAAATAGCCCAACTGGTAGATTATTATGTGAACCATGTTGTACTAATGAAACCATTAACGATAATCAAATACACAATTTTTATTGGGCAGAAGCGTGTCATGTCTGTAAAAAACCGTTTACCGTAACTAATGTAAAGTGTCGTGATCATAATTATTTTACGGGGAAATTTGCGGCCGCACATCCGGGATGTCAATTAAATTATAAAAAATCTCACCATATTCCTGTAGTATTTCATAATCTCTCTGGATATGATTCTCATTTACTAATAATAACACTGGCTGCATTATTCGAGGGATCAGTGAATCTTCTTCCTGTCAACAAGGAGCGTTAGACATCATTTAAAAAAACTGTTGAAGGGACGAATATAAAATTCCGATATATTGATTCATTCAGGTTTATAGCTAGTAGTTTAGAAAAATTAGCATCGTACATGAACAAAGATAATAAACGTATAATACGAAAGCACTGTGGCAGAGCAGAGCAGTTTCAGTTCTTAATATGAGAAGGGGTATTGCCTTACGAGTACGTCAATAGCTGGAGCAAGCTGGATGAGGAACAACTGCCATTGAAAGATAATTTTTATTCAAAGTTGACTAATCAGGACATTTCCAACGATGATCACGTACATGCTATAAAAGCTTGGGGAATATTTAATATACAATCATTGGGTGAATATTCTGATTTGTACTTGAAAGCCGATGTTTTACTGTTAGCGGATGTGTTTGGAAAATTTCGAAGTAATTGCATCATGACTTATGACTTGGATCCTTTGCGCTATTTCACGGCTCCGGGATTGGCTTTTGACGTGATGCTCAAATGCACAGACGTAGACCTCGAACTTCTAACAGACGTTGAGATGCTCCTATTTATCGAGTAGCGTGTCCGTAGTGTTGGTGCTCAATGTCCAAATCGATACGCACAAGCGAATTATAGGTACATGGGGGTAGACTTCGATCCAAGGAAAGAGGAATCATACCTCATGTATTTCGATGTTAACAATCTTTACGCAGCTGCTATGTCCTAGTATTTACCGTACGGCTCTTTTGAATGAGTCAATGAGTCCGTTAATCTTTCTAATATTCCTGATGTGTCAGCCACAGGGTATATTTTCGAAGTAGACTCGGAGTACCCGGAAGATCTTCATGAACTTCACAAGGAATCACCTTTCTGTCCAGATCATTTGACACCACTAAACAATAAAATTTCAAAGTTAATGACCACTTTACTACCCAAGAAATAACCAAGAGTCGCGGCAGTGACTCGAAGTCAAGTTTAAGAAAATTAATGTTGCGTGCACACCCCCATGCTTCCACATACCCATTCATGTCTGATTTAACGGGCTCTACTCTTGACGTCACGAGCGTCACTGCTACTCTATTTATTCCGGAGGTGGCCACTCACCGACCGTTTTCAATTCGTAACTCGAAATATCTCTGCGCACAGATCGCAGGCCAAAAATCTGTCAGATTCAATATCTTTTGTTTTTTTTTTTCTCTTTTCAATGAGCCATCCCACAAGGAAATCTGTCACTTTAATGCTGATATTTCGACTTTTCGTAATTTCTAGTCGACGAAAAATTTTCCGTTTCGCGAACTCACACAACCTTACACGTCTCCTCGCACGTACGTGGTTAGGTATTTGACCACACTTCGCAAACGAAAAATGTATCACAGCCAATATTTATTATTATTTTATTCTTTCCAATGAGTGCTCTCGCTAAAAAATCTGCCGATATCAGCTGTCACTCAGTTCAGTATCAAAAACGTATTAAAAAAGTATTAAAGAGTATTGAAAGTCAACTAAATTAGTTTCATGGGTATTAATACTTTTTAAATAGTTTTTTGATACGGAATACCTGTGAAATTCATTTAATACTTTTCAAATATTCTTTTAAGGGGATGCTGGAATCGATTAGGTGATTTGTTGTATACACTATTTATCGTACATATTCTGCAAATGAAGTTTAACTCGATCTAGCCAAGTTTTTTTAAAAGAGTTTTACTTGGCTAATATATTGGATTTCTAATCTTTTTTGCTATGGAATAACTCGATGCCTTTTTTACATGGCGTCTAATTTTTGTTTTTAAAAAACTTTCTCGGGGGGATATATTATACACTACAGGAACTTGAAACAGTGCTTGAGTCTCGGTATGAAATGATCGAAAAGTTATCGTGTTCTGAAATTTAGGCAGGCACCGTGGCTTAAACCTTACATCGATTTAAATACAGAGTTAAGAAATAGGTCGACAAATGAATTTGAGAAAAATTTCTTAAAGTTAATGAATAATGCTGTGTTCGGCAAAACCATGGAAAATGTTAGAAAGCAGAAAGATGTGATGTTAATCACGAAATGGGGCGGAAGATATGGGGCTAAATCTCTCATTGCGTTGCCAAATTTTCATAGCTGTACAGTATTTGATAACGACAATGTGGTCATCATTGAGTTAGAGCTACCAAAATTCATTTTAATAAACCTATAATCGCGGGTACCTCAATATTTGATCTGTCAAAAACCTTTGTCTACGATTTCCATTACAACTATGTAAAACGAACGTTTGGTGATAAAGCTAAATTGATGTACACCGACACTGACAGTCTATTGTATCACTTCAACGTTTCTGATATTTATGATTGCATTAAACGTGATATACATAAATTCGATACATCTGAATATCCCATCGATCATATGTACGGCATTCCCCTGGTCAATAAGACAATCTGTGCGCGCCTTCGCTAAACGTCGCACAATTACCAGTAAATAATTAACCAATTCACCACTGGGTTTTGTCGATGAATGGTTCCACGAGATTATCGTAGGCGAAGAAGGATTCGGATTACTCGACGATAGGAAGGTCGTGGACACCGTGCCGAACTTTATGTAAAATCACCTTTTAATTACCAAAATACACTTTTACATTTGAAAATTATAGATTGTGACGTATTTTTCCGGTAGCTGACTGATTAATCGGTCTTTTGGTCGAGAGCACAAAAACATGAAGAGAAACGAGAAATCGGGAACCGTCACCTTCGGCCGTCCACCCTCGCTCGCGCATCCGCAAACCCGGTGGGCGCCAGTTAATTTTTGTTTCACCGGAATTAACGAACCGGTATGTCCGAGGGATCGAGTGGGCGGCTCAATCCCCAAATTCCAAATCGAAAGCCTGGGGTAAAAACTCGCGATCGGGAGCAAAACCGAAGGAATCGGTAGCTTTGTTGATTTTTGGGGTCGCGTAAAATCAACAAACGCAACTGGATGCGCTCGCGGGAGCGAACGGTTGCGGAATAGCACGGCCGCTCAGTCTGCTAGGTTTGGTAGAGAGGGTCGCGGTAAGGTGCAATAAATAGCCACGAATCATGATCAAAATGAAATCAACGGAAACTAATGTCCCGCGGACAAAAATCGAGAGCGAGCATCGGTAGCAAATTCGCATTTTAGAATGCGCGAGAACTGACGAAGCGCATCGAGAGCGCCATCGTCACTACGAGAAAATCTGGTGCGATACCAAATTTAATGATCAAAATCACGGGAACGACTCACCGGAGCTGCCTGTAGCCGATCCATCCCAGGGAGGGAGATCGAGGGAATCCGAGAGCTGTGACACGAAGTGCAGGTATCCCACTGCACTCGAGGAACACCGAAAACTCGAGTTTTATTCCGTGGAATAAAACTCATCACACAATCACTCACGTATTCACTATACGGAGTTTGCCGGAGCACGAGAACTGCGTGAAGTCGCGCGCGCGAGCGACAGAAAAACTGTCAACACGGGAGCGTTTGCAAAACTCGAGGCACCTCGGCGGTGTCCCGAGCAAGACTGATTATTTCGAGTAATCATCGGGAACGATTCATTATCATTATTCCGATAGCTCAAAATCCCTTACCCGAGAACTACTGCCCTCTCCTTCGAATTAGTTCGTAGCGATAACGGGAACGCAACTTGTGCCGGTAACATAGCAGAAATCTGTACGGTCGCCTCCCTTAGCTCATTGCGTGAAAACGGGCCTTTACTCAACAAAAGCAATTGCGCTAGGATACCCCATCCTAGGCCAAACGTAACTTAACTCCACCCGTTCTCCAACGCAATGCACTATCACCGTAGGGCGCCGGATTTGCACCGGTCTACAACTAACCGCCAAAACTCACATCGGTGACTCTCATCTGCCGGGCTGCTCGATTCGTTGAGCTCTCGTCCTCGCGACAGATTTGAGTGCACCAATCTCCCATCTTCTCTCAAAACAACAACTAAAACAAAATCGCTAACCATTTTCCATATCCAAACGGTAAAATTCGAGGAGAGGAACGTCGAAATCGCTAGACATAGCTAACTCGGTAACATAAGACCTTGTGATCGTAATTTTGTAAAAAATCACGTCACAACTCCCCACCCCTTACGGGTGGTTACGGCTTAGGGATTGAGAACGGTAGCTTCGCAAGACCGGTCGTAACCACGACTCGTAACCGGACTGAAAGTTTCTGTTTCCGTCGAAACTGCACGGGTTAGGGAACTATTATCGTGATTTATCGTAAATATTTTCGGGATCTACAACCGGGAACTGTTTGTCGGTTGCTTATTCATTCTTACCCACGAATTACAGTCGGTAGCTAGTGATGGTCGTGGGTAATTCGGGATCAATGCGAGCGTGTACTCGAGCAACACGAGAAGGAAATTTTGTTCTCTATCTGACCACAGAGCAGACAAAGAAACATATTAAAAGAGAGCTATACGATACCAGTGTGGATGTGGAGATCCTCTGAGTAGTCGTCCATACGGCGGTAACTTCCCCGGTCCGTGACCAAGCTGGGCCCACCGGGCGTTCCTCTGGCGGGAACGGGGTCTTGCGACCCATGTTGCGGTAGCCAGGGCTTGGGGCTCTTCTCGAGAACTGGATCTTATGACCCGTAGCGCGGTAACTATAGGCTCGAAACCTGTTTCGAGAGCTGGGTCTCGCGACCCACGTTGCGGTAGCTATAGGCTCTAAGCCTACGTTTCGAGAGCTGGGTCTTGCGACCCATGTTGCGGTAGCTATAGGCTCCAAGCCTATGTTTTCGAGAGCTGGGTCTTGCGACCCATGTTGCGGTAGCTATAGGCTCGAAGCCCATCATGCGGGAGCTTCCCCGGTGGTACCCTAGTGGGGTTTAACCTCCGGGGGGGTAGCGGGAACGGCAGGAGCGGCGTTATCCTCGCGAGGGGCCTTCCTGGGGCCTCGCGGCCTGCGAGACCGGGATCTCTCAGCCCGCAACGCCCTCAGCTCCTCTCGAGGCACGTTTCGCCCCACCTGCGGGACGTAAGGCCCTTCCTGCCTCCAGCCCTGGCTGCACGCCGGGCACGTGCGGATGGTTTTCCCCCTCCGCCCGCACCGGCGGCAGAAAATGGCCTTTGGCGGGCCGAGCGGACACTGCGAGTAGCAGTGGCCCAACTCCCCACAATTGTAGCAAGCCCTTTCCACGGCTCGCCTACGTGTTGGGGGATGCCCCGCAGGCTCGGTAGCCGGCCTCTTTTCGGCGACGGGAGCTGGCGGAGTATGCAGCGGCTTGGAGCCGCGGGATCTCCTACCCCGTGACCTTTTCCTCCGATCGGTAGCCTCGACAGCTGGGGGTTGGCTTGAGTGGCCGGGGGCCACCCCTGGCAAACCCATTGCTGCCGCGAGAGCGTAGGTCCCCGGGCCAGCGGGTTGCTTCGGGCTTCTCACTGGCTCGGGCCTTGCGGGGTCCGTCAACCGCGCCATCCTCCACAAGGGCCGAGGGTCCGATGGACGGCGTCCACCGGCGACCGTCTCCGTGGGGATGGGGAACGGGATCCTCGCATCGGGAGCCTCCGTCTCCTCCGTTGACGGCGGATCGGGCGAGGCGGGGCTCTGGTCCAGGGCGGCCTGGGCCAGGTCCCCGATCGTCCGCACCAACGCGTCGACGGAGTCGGGGCCGTCAGCGCCGAGGCTCCTCAGGGTGGCTGCGCACGCCTGAATCATCGCCAAGTTCGGCGCGACGGGAACGGTATCCGCGGGTGGGGAGAGAGCTGCGGTTGCCCGCAACATCTCGTCGAACCAACCCGCCTCGGTGGTCCCCTCCATTTCCTCGATATTGGCCATTTTCGGAAATCTGAAATAGAGGGACAGTTAGACCTGGGGACGATATGGCTTAATATCCTGTAGGATATTTCAAATTTTCTCTATCGATCGCCCATCGAGATCGGATAATTAATAAATCACCCGCGGAATCTGTTTCGAGATCCTGTATCCCCTCGAACGGGGGAGCCAATGCCGCTGACACGTGTCTTGCGGCGGACGATAACACCTGCGCCCTGCGCAGGACGGGATCCTCAACCTCAAACGTCCTATCCCGGTGACGGAGGTTGTATGACTCGGAGTTTGAATACCGACACTTGTACGGCATTAAACGCATCGGGAGCACTGAACTTTAATTTTATATAAAAAAAAATATATATATAAAAAAACGTTCAGATTGCTTATCGGGTGCGTCATGGGCGCAGTCCGATAGCAAATATCGGTAGCAATGTTCGATAGCTACTGTCTCACTCGCTGGTTACGGTCGGGAGCTTGACTGATTTTTTTTTTTTTTTTTTGGATTCGCGAGTGAGTCGAGACCACGAGAGAAGCTTAATATCTCGGCAGGAGAACAGACAGCTCTCTCGTTACGAGAAAGGAAGGGCGACCATTAGTCCTGCCCGATGGCGGTAGCGGGGGTTGTAACGACCGAAGGAAAAGAAAATTTTAATGAAGAAAAAACGAACAAAAGGGAAAAAAATTAAATAAATAAAATAAAATAAAAATAAATAGATAAATCAATTCAAAGAAAAATAAAAATAAATAAATAAATCAATTCAAAGAAAATAAAAATAAATAAATAAATCAATTCAAAAATAAAAATAAACATTAAAAGGAAATTTATAATAAAGGATTTAATTATAAATTCCGATTAAAATTACCCCGTGATATATGCGGTAGCCGTACGATCGTCTCGGATTTCGAGCGGAATACTCAATTCCGCACAATATGTCTCGAGAACGTACGCCGGTAACTCGAATGTACACTCTTTCAGAGGACGTTCGAATTCGAGATCCATTATTCGTTGATAAATCGATGGGCGATCACAAAAATATTTTAATAGAATAAAATACCATAAGTGAAGAAAATGATTCGAGATCGTAGCGGTACTCACGTGATTTTTGAGTGAAAAATCCTCGTAAAGTCGCACTGTGCGGAAGCTCTCCGAAATTATATCGACTGTACACGGCGATAGTTCGAGACAAAGTGAGCTTGAAATCGCCAAATTTTCGGTTATCGAGAGCGACAGGGCCTGAGGTAGGAGCTTTCCGAGATCCCAAAAAAAAATTGTTTGTCGAAATTCCAAAATCACTCATCGTAACGGCCGAAACCGCAACAATAGAGGGATTAGCGGTATCGCCGCTCACCCGTGACCGCTTCCTCAGCGCTGCGGGGAGGGGTGTCGGGATCCAGAAATTTCCGAAAAATAAAATTTTTCGAAATTTCCCAAAAATGTTATTCGAGATCGGGAGATTTCCGAAAAATGGAATATTCGGAAACTCCCTCCGAAATCTTGAATTTTTCGAAAAAAATAAAATATTCGAAAATTCGACCCGAAATCTGCCAATTTTCGAAAAAATTAAAATATTCGAAAATTTTATCCGAAATCTTGAAATTCTCGAAAAATGACAATATTCGAAAATTTCAGCCGAGATCGAGAACCGAAAAGAAAGAAAAAAAAATAAAAATAAAAAAAAATAAAAAAAAATAAAAAAATTGAATTAAAAAAAATTTTTTAAAGATTCAATTAAGGTACACACAAAAAGGTTACTCACGAGAACCGCTATTTATTGGCGTGGCCCCACGTTGGGCGCCATTTGTGACGTATTTTTCCGGTAGCTGACTGATTAATCGGTCTTTTGGTCGAGAGCACAAAAACATGAAGAGAAACGAGAAATCGGGAACCGTCACCTTCGGCCGTCCACCCTCGCTCGCGCATCCGCAAACCCGGTGGGCGCCAGTTAATTTTTGTTTCACCGGAATTAACGAACCGGTATGTCCGAGGGATCGAGTGGGCGGCTCAATCCCCAAATTCCAAATCGAAAGCCTGGGGTAAAAACTCGCGATCGGGAGCAAAACCGAAGGAATCGGTAGCTTTGTTGATTTTTGGGGTCGCGTAAAATCAACAAACGCAACTGGATGCGCTCGCGGGAGCGAACGGTTGCGGAATAGCACGGCCGCTCAGTCTGCTAGGTTTGGTAGAGAGGGTCGCGGTAAGGTGCAATAAATAGCCACGAATCATGATCAAAATGAAATCAACGGAAACTAATGTCCCGCGGACAAAAATCGAGAGCGAGCATCGGTAGCAAATTCGCATTTTAGAATGCGCGAGAACTGACGAAGCGCATCGAGAGCGCCATCGTCACTACGAGAAAATCTGGTGCGATACCAAATTTAATGATCAAAATCACGGGAACGACTCACCGGAGCTGCCTGTAGCCGATCCATCCCAGGGAGGGAGATCGAGGGAATCCGAGAGCTGTGACACGAAGTGCAGGTATCCCACTGCACTCGAGGAACACCGAAAACTCGAGTTTTATTCCGTGGAATAAAACTCACCACACAATCACTCACGTATTCACTATACGGAGTTTGCCGGAGCACGAGAACTGCGTGAAGTCGCGCGCGCGAGCGACAGAAAAACTGTCAACACGGGAGCGTTTGCAAAACTCGAGGCACCTCGGCGGTGTCCCGAGCAAGACTGATTATTTCGAGTAATCATCGGGAACGATTCATTATCATTATTCCGATAGCTCAAAATCCCTTACCCGAGAACTACTGCCCTCTCCTTCGAATTAGTTCGTAGCGATAACGGGAACGCAACTTGTGCCGGTAACATAGCAGAAATCTGTACGGTCGCCTCCCTTAGCTCATTGCGTGAAAACGGGCCTTTACTCAACAAAAGCAATTGCGCTAGGATACCCCATCCTAGGCCAAACGTAACTTAACTCCACCCGTTCTCCAACGCAATGCACTATCACCGTAGGGCGCCGGATTTGCACCGGTCTACAACTAACCGCCAAAACTCACATCGGTGACTCTCATCTGCCGGGCTGCTCGATTCGTTGAGCTCTCGTCCTCGCGACAGATTTGAGTGCACCAATCTCCCATCTTCTCTCAAAACAACAACTAAAACAAAATCGCTAACCATTTTCCATATCCAAACGGTAAAATTCGAGGAGAGGAACGTCGAAATCGCTAGACATAGCTAACTCGGTAACATAAGACCTTGTGATCGTAATTTTGTAAAAAATCACGTCACAAGATGGAGTGGTCGTAACGTGTTAATCGTACGGATTTTCGGAGGTGACTAACTCCCGTCGTAGACTCGAGAGAGAGAGAGAGAGAGAGAGAGAGCGAGCGCGCCGCGTAAGGGACTCTCTCTTTCTCCTCGGAGAACGATACTACCTGGTTTCGCACGTTTGCTCGGACCGGGTAAACGCTGTGGCGTGAACATTCCGCCCGCCTCGACTGGATGGACGAAATTTGTTGGTTTCCAGTGGCTGGTTGGCGTGAAGCGCCGCCCGCCATGATTCGGTTGCATCAAACATGGTCGTTGAAACTGATGGTAACAAGAAAGGTGTTGCTTAAGTCTACTATGTACAAGAATATTTACAGGTTACCGCCCGCCGTGGAAACACGAGCGGGGGGTGTTTAAAGTCTTAATTGGTTGTCTTTCCCTTCCCCCTTTTTTTTTTTTTTTTTTTTTAACACTGGTACACTTTTTCGTCGCACTGTGGTCACTTGACATCAAGTACAGTTACATGAGTGTCTTAATAGTAAGTAATCTATATGAACGGTTTGTGTGAGTGTCATTTCGCCGCGAAGCATGAGTATTACCATACGGTGCTCGCGCGCGGTTTATTCAGTTGTCGGTTTTGGAGAGGAGCTGTCGACCGTACCGTAGTCGTGAGAGTCGGAGGACTCAGGCGTGTCAGGAAGTTCAGCCGAGGTATTTGCTGGAAGATCAGATCCGGCGGTTTCGACGGGTAGTACGCAAATCTGAGAGATTGGACGTTTAAGCGTCGATTCAGCAGTGCGGATTGTAACTACACGTACGCGTTTATCTGATCCAGGATGTATCTCGACGACTCTTCCGAGCAACCATTTCGAGGGTGGTAAGTTGTTATTTCGGATGAGAACAATGTTTCCTACTGCAAGGTTGGCCTGTTCGGTTTTCCATTTGGTACGCAGTTGTAGTGAGTGGAGATATTCCACTGACCACCTCTTCCAAAAACTCTCGACGTTTCGTTGTATTAATTGCCATCTCGATAGACGATTCTCGTTCAGTTGGAGTAGAGAAGGTTCCGGTACGGCTAATAGTGGTGCTCCTATGAGGAGATGTCCTGGCGTAAGAGCAGCAAGTTCGCACGTATCAGTGAGGTGCTGTCCAATAGGCCTGGAGTTTAGGCATGCCTCAACTTGTGCTATAAAGGTAGTCAACTCCTCATAAGTGAGCGTCTGGGTACCAAGAACGCGCTTGAAATGGTGTTTAGCGCATTTTACACCAGCCTCCCACAATCCACCGAAGTGTGGGGCTCCAGGCGGTATGAAATGCCACGTAGTTCGATCAGTAGCAATGAGGTTTCCGAGATCAGTGTCGGAAACTGCTGTTTTGAATGCTGTCTGTAGCTCCCTGTCAGCACCTTGAAACGTCGTTCCGTTGTCGCTATATAGGTCGGATGGGAAGCCTCGACGTGCAATAAAGCGACGATACGCTGCAAGAAAGGCGGCGGTTGTATAGTCGGAGACGAGTTCAAGATGTACTGCTCGAGTAGACATGCAGACAAATAAAGCTAGATAAGCTTTGTGAGTTTTGTGCCCACGTCCTTTACTCGTTCGGACGAGAAACGGTCCAGCATAGTCAATTCCGGTATGTTGAAAAGCACGGTGCGATGTGACTCGTGCTTGTGGAAGATTACCCATTAATTGTGAAGGGGTTTTCGCTAGTTCGCGGACGCATGGTACGCATTTTCGGATCAAATTTCGTACGAACGGTCGATGTCCGATGATCCAATAGTTTTGACGTACGATACTGATTGTTAGTTGCGGACCTCCATGCAGACATCGCACGTGTGCATCCTCAACGATGAGTTGAGTTACACGATGTTTCGGAAGAATCGCGGGATGTTTCTCGTCATATGGTACCTCTGCATGCTCTAAACGTCCTCCAACGCGTATGGTACCCTGTTCGTCTATAAACGGAGCAAGGCTGCGTAACGGAGAGCGTCGTGGAAGTTGTTTTCCTGATTTGAGAGCTTCAATTTCAGCGGAGAATTTTTCGCGCTGAACGTCGTTGATCCAGAACGTTTGTGCGGCGAGGATTTCGTTGCCGTTAAGGCGTAGTTCGGTGTTGTTGGTACGTCGTCTACATTGGTCGATAAAGCGTTGACAATACGCTGTGATGCGTATCAACTTTCTCCAGGAAGAAATGTTTGAGTACAGTTCCCAGTGAAGGATTTTGTCGACAGCAATGTGCGACTTGATTGCGGTTGTTGTTGGCGATTGTGTTGCTTCCGCGAGGGTTGCTTTTGACAGCGACGGAGGATCACGTGGCCACTTTGCTTGGGATGACTTTAACCAAGGTGGTCCTTGCCACCATAACGGATGATTGACGAGTTCAGGTGCGGTCAACCCACGCGAAGCACAATCTGCTGGATTTTGTGCAGTAGGTACGTGTTTCCATGGTACCTCGGGAAGCGTGTATTGGATCGTAGCGACCCTATTTGCTACAAAAGTAGGCCATTCTGAGGGATGCTGTTTAATCCATGCAAGGACGACAGTCGAGTCAGTCCAAGCGTACGTTGTTACTGATTTTAATTGCATTGCGTTCGTTACGTATGCGATGAGTTTTGTCAAAAGCACAGCTGCGCAAAGCTCAAGTCGTGGTACGCTTATAGTTTTAATCGGTGCGACCTTTGTTTTGGCTGCTACCAGGCTGACTTTTGACTCACCTTCGGCGGTGACGGTACGTAAGTAAATCACGGCTGCATATGCTCGAGTCGAGGCATCAGCAAAGCCGTGCAGTTCGCATTCTGTGCTGTTGGATTCCAAATGATTCCATCGAGGAATCGAAAGTCCTTGTAGATCAAGTAGTCGTTCGCAATAGGTATCCCATCTTTCCGATTGTTCTTGAGAGAGTTCATCATCCCAGCCCAGTGCAGCGATCCATAACTCTTGCATGAGAATTTTTGCAGCGATGACGATGGGCGACAGCCATCCTAATGGATCGAAGAGCTGTGCGGTTGTTGATAATACTGAACGCTTCGTGTTCGTTGTATGTGTTGGTTCGGTCGCGTTGAAGCAGAATGAGTCTGATTCTGGTACCCAACCGATGCCAAGGATTTTGATGGACTCTGTTGCATCGAACGCTCGTATCTTTGTTTGTTCGAGGTCCGAGGGTGGTATGTCTTTGAGTAATGTCGAGTGACTTGACATCCACTTTCGGAGAGAAAATCCTCCTCGTTTCAACATGTCTTCGAGTTCTTTGCGTAAAGACCATGCGGTTGATTCGTCGTTGGCTCCGAATAATACGTCGTCGACATAGAAGTTATTTCGAACGATTTGCGCGGCGTTCGGAAATTGATTTTCCTCATCGTCAGCCAACTGTTTGAGTACTCGCATTGCAAGAAAAGGTGCCGATGCGGTACCATACGTCACGGTTACAAGTTTGTACGGCGTGATTGGCGATTCTGGCGTTGGTCGCCAAAGTATCTGTTGGTACCGCTGGTCCTCTGGAGCAATGACAATTTGTCTGTACATCTTTGTAATATCAGCGGTCAATGCATATTGGTATTGTCTCCAACGTAGGATGGTGGAGGGCAAGTCCGTTTGGAGCTTAGGCCCTACCATGAGATGGTCGTTTAGAGAAGTCCCATTCGTAGTTTTGCTTGAGGCGTTGAAGACTACCCGCAATCGCGTGGTACTGCTGTCTTTGAAGACCGGATGGTGCGGTAAGTATACAGCAGGTGTTGAGTCGGAAGCATCAAAAGTAGTTGGTACCATGTGTTTAAGGAGCAGGTATTCTGTCATAAAGTCATAGTATGGCTCTAGAATTGCTGGATCGCGAATGAATTTACGAGTGAGTTTTGCAAGCCAATTCTCAGCTGTATATCGCGATGAACCGATAGCGATTGGAATTGGTTCTTTAAACGGCAATCTAACGCTATACCGTCCTTCTGGTAGTCTAACATGCGTCGCGGCGAAGTGACTCTCACACGCTTGTTCCTCTTCGCTGAGGGAGGAACACGTTGGTACCTCTTCAAGTTCCCAAAATCGTCGTAATTCGGTTACGAGATTTGAGTTTTCGGTAGCGAGATGCGCTGTTAACGTCGTAACGTGGTTCAAGCTATCGTTATTGGTCGGTCCGGACAGGATCCAGCCGAACGCTGTGTTTTGTGCGACAGGTGACCCTATTGGTCCCCGTTTTAATCCTTTACGGAGGATGTTTGCGTAAATATCGGCTCCTAAAATCATCTGAATCGCATTGCCGCTGCTGGGCTCAGGATCAGCCAATTCGAGGCCTTCTAAGTGTCTCCAAGTCGTCAAACATTGCGATCGTGGAGGCACGTAGGAGGTTAATTTGTGGAACACGATCGCGGTGCAATGGATGTGTTCGCCATTGGTACCATTGCATGACGTTAAAGTAAGGTTGACTAACGCTCGGCCAATGCCTGCATCAGTGCCGCCGATACCGGTCACTGGAGCTCGTACTTTGGTACGCGGAGCTCTTAAGAGTTGAGCGATTGACTCGGTAACAAACGATGACTGAGAGCCTTGATCCAGCAGCGCTCTTACTTTTGTAGTTCGTCCTTTGGACGATGAAACATTTATCCAAGCAGTCGCGAGCATCACCGCAACAGGAGCAATTTTTGTCTCATTTGCATGAAAATTCGAAGTTACATGCTGACTAGTTGTACCTTGCACATCAACGCTGGCTGGAGGAGCACTCGGTTGAGGGGTAGAAGAATGAGATGGAGCACTTGGAATCGAGATACTTCCAGGTGCAAACGACAACTTCTCACCCTTTCCCTTCTTTTGTGCATTTTGACTATGTAATAACGTATGGTGCTTCTGTTTGCAGTGATAGCACAAGACTTTGCTGTGACATTGTTTAGGTTGATGACCGGGTGATAGACAATTGGTACACAAATTATTTTCCCGGACAATCTTTTGTCGTTGTTCTACTGTTTTTGCGCGAAATTGTTCGCATTTATGCAACGGATGAGTTTCCTCGCACTCGCATAATTTCGATGCAGTGGATAAATGGGACTTAATCGAGTTCCCGTCACCTTTCGGCTTGTTAGGTTTTTTATTCGACTGTGGAAAAATTGACTCAAGAGCTCGAATTCGGTACTCGAGAAACGCGTGAATTTCTTTATACGTCGGATACGTCGTTTTTTCACCAATGCGCATTTCCCATTCGCGACGTGAGCCTGAATCTAATTTTCTAACGGTCATGAATGTAATCAAATCATCCCAATGATCCACTGGTCGATGCAGGTTTCCTAACGAGCTGATGGCTTCGTAGGTTTGATCACGTAATCGTTTAAGGTCTTTGACGTTTTCTGTTGTGACAGCGCTAACATCGAACAGTTTGATAAGATACGAATCGATTATATGTCTCGAATTTTCATAACGATCTTTGAGTTTATCCCAAGCGAGAGTAAAATTCGTTTCAGAAATCGCGATTGTTTTTAGCAGGTTATTCGCTTCGCCACTAACTCCCATTTTCAAATAATGCAATTTTTGTACATTTGGGATAGTCTCATTATTGATGACTAACGATTGAAACATATCTCGGAAGGAGACCCAATCGGTATACGCACCGGAAAATTTTGGTATATCTATTCGTGGTAAAGGAGTATAGCTACCGCGAGATCCGTCTGAAAGTGTACAGTTACCGAGGACAGTTGAGTTTGCATTAGCTTGTGATGTACACGCAGATAAATGTGTGGATATATAATCGCTAACCTCATAGTAGGTGTCTTCTGCTTCGAGGTACTGTCCTTCCTTGAAATACGCATGATTTTTCCGTTGCTCCGTACTGGCTGCCGAGTAAATTTGACGATCGAGAGCTTTGCTCTCCAATCGCGTGTTGTTGAGAGTGGTGAGTCGACTTTGAAGCACCGCTGCGGTAAAGTTGTTTCTTCCCATCTTCTTGAGGTTGGTGAGAAGACGAGACATTGATTCGATTGTTGTTTTTTGCTCATGGAGCAAGCTGTCCAGATCCGACATGTTGATGGATGGTACAAATCCGACTGCGTGGATATTGTATTGAAATCGTATTGATGGTACGATTTGTTTGAAACGTGGTCCCGACTGCGTGGATACCAGCTTCGAATCAGATGTATGCACTATGGTTGCATACTGAACGATGAATCCATGCTCCTGATGTTCCTTAATCCTTTTTCCATCATTGACGATGCGTGGAAAAGTTTAATTGTTGTTGAAAGGTCCACAGCAACACTTTTGTTACGTGATAATTGGTACTCCACACATGGTCGCAAACACAATGTCGCACCTTTTCGCGAATATCGTCGATTAATCCGGCTCGAAGGACCAAAAAATGTGCGCGCCTTCGCTAAACGTCGCACAATTACCAGTAAATAATTAACCAATTCACCACTGGGTTTTGTCGATGAATGGTTCCACGAGATTATCGTAGGCGAAGAAGGATTCGGATTACTCGACGATAGGAAGGTCGTGGACACCGTGCCGAACTTTATGTAAAATCACCTTTTAATTACCAAAATACACTTTTACATTTGAAAATTATAGATGGAGTGGTCGTAACGTGTTAATCGTACGGATTTTCGGAGGTGACTAACTCCCGTCGTAGACTCGAGAGAGAGAGAGAGAGAGAGAGAGAGAGAGCGAGCGCGCCGCGTAAGGGACTCTCTCTTTCTCCTCGGAGAACGATACTACCTGGTTTCGCACGTTTGCTCGGACCGGGTAAACGCTGTGGCGTGAACACAATCTTAGGTCTAATTAAAGACGAATGTAATGGGAAAGTTATAACCGAGGTCGTGGGCCTGTGAGCCAAATTATATAATTTCAAGACCTTGGGTGAAACTATGGAGAAAGAGCGAGCGAAAGGTATGAAAAGCGGCACTATGAAAACTATTACTTTTAACGATTATAGAAATTGCCTTTTGCTCCATCAGAATTTAGTGCGATGTCAATATTTGATTCAGCGTAGAAAACATGACGTTCGTACTATTTTACAAAATAAATTAGCATTAAGCTGGCATGATGATAACAGAATTATTTTACCCCATATAACTGATACTGTACCATATGGTTATAATAAATAAAATACCTTTGTGTGTATGTTTATTTTGTGTATTTATTTAATAAAACAAGTTTACAAATGTGATTCATGTATCCAACTATTATGAGAATTATCAAAACCTAACCATTTTACAAGTACTTTGTTTTCACGTTTTCGTAGTATTTTTTCTACGAGATAAATATCGGGATATTTGACGTTCATGAGTTCTTCTCGATAGAAACCACGTTCGATCTATAGTACCCCGTATTTTTAAAGTAATCAAAATTCATTGAGTCGTTGGATTTACTTATTGGCACTGCGAAAATAATTCCAACGATAATTATTTTCGCTACCAGTTACCAGATTTTTCGCTCAAGGTGTTCAGCTTCGACTCGAAGCTGAATCGGCATGAAATTGAGCAATAACGCTGATACACCAATTTCAGGCCAAAAATCGGGTCTCGATTGAGTCAGTCTTAAAAGAATCCAAAAACGAACGGTTGGACTCGTTTTGATATTCATCGTTCGATAAAAAAATAGAATACGACCTATAAACTGTAAATGGTAATATCTGTATTACGATTCTTTTTTCTGTTTTATCTCAATAAACAATACTTCATATTCGGGAATCGCGTGGACTCCAGTTCTTTTATGAGTCCGATCGCAAATTATTTCTACAAACCGGCCCAAAACGAGATGAATTGATCGCTCATCTCAATTTCGGGCACACCATATCGTTTGATCCTGATAGTCGACAAGCCTATACGTTACGGGATCGGTATTTTGCACTTCACTTATCCGTCCTCCAGTTGAGTGTATAACCTTTTTCGAAAACGTGCTTACTTGCTGATTCGGACTTTATCACCAATCTCGAATCTCAGTTTTCGTGTTTGATTAACACGAAAGTGTTTGTTACACGGTTGTTTGTACACGGTTCGCAGGAGGTTCGACTGAATTTGAATTGTATCGACTCTCGGTTTCATACCAATCGTACGATGCTTAGTATCATTATAGTCTGTCAATAAATTTGTCACGATGCTTTTCCACTCGTACGTACCTTGTACAGTAAATTGTTTCCACATTGTACCCTTTAGCGTGCGATTAAAACGTTAAAAATCGATGCTTTCAAGTTACTGAATTTAGAGTACAATGTGATTTTGTAACGCAGCATAAGTCTTGAAGTCGCTATTGTAAAATTCTTTACCCTGATCTACATGCAATTTTTGCGGTACGCGGCCCTCTTTTAATACAGCGTGCATCGCATTCGTCAGGTCCTTGCCAGTCTTAGTTTTCGTAGGCACTGCCCATGCGTATTTCGAAAAAATATCGATGATTGTCAGCAAGTATTTGTAACCATCGTTGTACTTTGCATAGATCGACATGTCCACAAGATCGGCCTGCCATGTTTCATCCAATCCTCGCATGACAACACACCATCGTGAGTAGTTTCTCCTAGCAGGTCTATGAAAGTCTTCCGCTATCGTTGCCTTTTCCATGTTCCAGCGATGTCAGTCGAAGATTATATTCGGATATTATTTGAGTATTACGAAGTCCCAAGTCCTGTAGAGACTCCACATCTATTTCCAGTTTTCTTATTGCTTCTTTTACACTTATTTGGAGACTTCGAATCATCGAGATAATTTCACCAATACCCCTGTTACCCCTGTTTTTATCCAGTGCTCGCAGTCTCTCATCCAGATGACCAATGAGTTGTGAGTTGCGTGATACGAATTCTTCAACGGCTTCATTGCTGATGAGACGCTGTTTTAATTTTTCATGAAATTGATTTTCGAGCGATTGAATCTTTATCCTTGGATCATATACATTGCTCCGCAAAGAACTGGTAACGGTGTATATAAGGCGAAGTTCTTGCTGTACAGTACTCTGCATTATCCTCATAGAAACGGCATCGTTATCATTTGACGGATCAACGATATTACAGTCTCCTGTTATCGACATTGTATTGACCATCGAGAGTGACTCTAAATCCTTCACCGGCAGGACCCCGGCTACCACCAACGGTCTTATACCTTGTCATTTGACGTTCAAGTACATCAACACTCATGATTAGAATAAATTTAAAGCATACATGCAACCTCATAAATAATATCAGTTTCGCGTAATTCTTCAATGATATACATGATTTCATTAATGTGGCTCATGTTACCAGCTACTTGCGATGCATAGCGCAAACGAAGTCGATCCACCAGTTCGATGGGGTCATCCCAGTTAACAGAATCCAGTTGACTATTTTTCTTGGCTACCATATACTGCGGTGGCATACCATCTCCGGTGTGCATTATTATTTTGGCAATATATTTCTTAAATTTATGAGATGTATTCATGCGTATAGGTTCGTCGGGCTTATAATATTTGTTCTCCGCACTGGTTGAAATGACAATTTTTTGTATAGTTCTCGATATCATCGATAAGTCTTTCATCGCGTACTTTTTTAAAAAGTAGTTCAATCAACCCACTCGTCTGTGGATAATTCGTATGTCTTATATATTGATTGGCATCGACTGTCGTGAGAATGATATAGGTAAAGTAGGCATCGACATTGGCGGTCAGTATTAGTAGATGGAATTTTTAGCGAAACACATCTCGGGGTCTGAGACTTATGATCGCTTATTATATATCGATTGTGGCTGCTTAATAAAATTTTTTTTTTATTAACATTCATTAATCAGCCACAATCGACGATTTTTTCTAAAACGCGAATGATTGTGAAAAAAATCCTGCCACGATAATTCGTATGATCTACACGTATATAATTAGGTTGAAAATGGATTTCAGAGTTACCGATCATTAACTCATTATTTACTAGATTTCGTATACCCCATGAGGTGACCAAGTGCGTCTTTCTATTTGTCGTCAATAACGAAAGATACTGGTTCAACAACTCAATAGTTACTGTATTATCATTCTCAATATCATCAGCGTCATCTTTGTCCGTTACTGTTTCCACAGAGGCTTTATTAACACACTCCAAGTCATCTTCCTCACTTATTTCCTTGGACAATCCATCTAACGCATCTTACTAATCAGAATCATCATCATGATCATCATCCTTCACTTCTTCACGAATTTCCCCCTTAATTTCATTCTCAATTGGTAATTTACGCTTCACAGTACGGTCTACCAAGTTTTTCAGCGCTGTTACTATTGGTTTCAACACGTCCTGGATCGCACGCTTTGAGGTCTCCCTACCCTGCTTTATCATATTGTGTTTCCGTCGAATAGCATCGCTAGCCATAACGATTCGACGCAAAATCTCGTTCTCTTTATCAATTTTGTCCTGTTTCGTGTTAACGGTGTTATAATCACTACTGCCCTTGATTGCTCAAGTTGTAGATATTTATTGCTCATTAACGGTTCCAAAACACTCGAATCCTTTCCAATATCTACCACTGACAATCTCACTGTCCTTAACGATAACTAAAAATCCAAGTTTTTGAACTGAATGTACGACAAATCAGTATTTACATGATCATCGTAAACATGTCTGAGATTGGTTTCATCTTGTTTAAAAACTACTAAGAGATTCACGTTGTCGCATATAAGATGGTTAGGTATACGAGAGTATGTCTGACAGAGGTAAAAACAGTCCACGTTTCCATGTCTACTCGTAGAAAAGAAAGCTTTAACATTATCCTGTTTTTTACGAGCTATATGGACGTATATCATTATTGAGTTCTGATGCGCATCACTTGGTGCCACGACCTGTTCATGTTCATTAGAAGAAAAATATTCCACAGCATCCACAGATTTGAGAATGTGTTCTAAAAATGTACACTGTGGTTGATTCAAGAATTTCGAATATATGTATAGTAACGTGGCAGAATTGGCCCGTTCCAAAAATAAAAACATGATACGTCCTCCGCGCTCCGAAGATCGAGAGCGGATCTCGCAGGGCGTAGCATAAGAAAAAGAGAATAAGTTTATTAATTATTTTGTTTGCTTTTTTTTTCAAGTATGTACCACCGTCGAGTGAGAAAGAAAGAATATGAGAGAGAAAATTTTAGTGTCCGCCACGATATACCAGACCTTCCACCATTCGGCAAACCTTATTTGCGAGCGAACTGCTCGCTTCACCTCAAGGCTCCACCCACAGACAATCCTGCCGATCTTCTCCACATTCCATCGCAGCATGACGTCTGCAACGTGATGAGGAGTGTTGCGATTTTTGAGCGTTCCCGCGCGAAAAAGGGCCAAGGGTATGATCGGTAGAATCGGACGCCCTTGTACCGTGATACGGGTTATCGGCATAAGCCTAATTGGCGCTTAGGCCTATATGACGAGCCAGGTTCTATGGCCAGCGTGTCAGCGCGTCACGTTACCCTCGATTAGCGGATTTTCGAATATTGATGGGGGAAAGGAAGGTCCGCGAGCGAAATCGATCACTATCGCTCAGGGCTTTTTCCATGGATCATTCGCGCGACGAGGACGTATCGTTGTGATATATATCGTACCACCATACCATACCGCCATAACCATCTCTATTTTGGGGAGGATACGCAAAAATTATAGGGGGGAAGTCTGCGAAATTGGCTGTTCGTCCCGGTAAGCTCTTTTACTCTCACTCTCTCTTTGGTTTCATATTTACCTGTCAAAACCGTCTAGTCTATCCTTGGAAAATTAGAATTGGGTCGTGTCGATTGTTTTAGTCTCGCCCGCGTAGAGAATTATTAATCGTTTCGGGGTTAATGGTTATAGTGTCACGCGTTCATTTTCTCACGCCACGCGTATACCGCATTGGGTTTCGAGCCACGTTGTTTTATTTTTTAAAATTATTAATAAATTAGCCATAAATGAGTCGTCTCGAGTCCGCGACAAAAGGAAAAGCCATTAACGTATTTGTATAGAAGAGGGTGTACCGGTGTATCGTCCCGTGGATTTTGTTTGTATATTGTGTATGGATACACACTTGTGTCTCCACCCAAGATCACTTTAGGTGAAATAATTTTTAAAAAAGGGGAGATTTATTGTAACCCCAAAATTGGATCTTTTTCTATAGGATTCTTAACCGATTCGTTTATTTTGTTTGCTAAAACAACTTTAATAAGAATAACTTACTGTGGAAGTTATTATTTTATCGTTGTCTTACGGAAAATAAATTATTAGTCCTTTTGACGCTATTGTACGTCCCGTAAATCAGCGATCTATTTATTAAACTGTTTTTTTCCTTCTCACGACCTCGGGGGTCTTACCCGACCACTCTACCCTTGAGGAAAACTCCACTAGCTTGGGCTAAGATTCGCCGTTTAATACCGATACTTTTCCTCCCGACGTGGAAGCGACTGGCGCCCTCCTTTTTGAGTATTAGATAAAAATAAAAAGGAGGAAAATTCTCAGGCGAAATTAATTAGGTACCGCAGTAAACAAATAAGGTTACACATTTTTGGCGCCCAACGTGGGGTCCACCACTGAGATCGTCGAGCTTACAATCCGTATTTAATTTTGCAAAAGAATCTATAACATCAAAAAACTAATTTTCATAATTTTTTTTGTTTGAAAGAAGAAAAAATATAAAATATATAGGAGAACAATTTTTCGTGAAAGTGCCCCGCATTAAATTTTGATACATCGAATATTACTTTGATTTCGAATATTAAATTGAGTATTACTTATTAAATTCCAAGCGAAACAATAGTTGAGAGATCAGCACTTAAAAGATTAGTATAAGTCAGCACTTAAGACGATAGACGATGTATTCAATTTTACGTAAGTGTTCGGTGGACCAAGTTCGCGCAAGGCCTAGCTCTCACTTGAGGTCAAGCGTGTTAACATTATAGCCGGTTTCCCTTTTATTAGAGGAGGGGGAAGGGGTTAGTGAGAAATAATAATAATTGGCAAAAATAATAAAGACAATAACAAAAGTTTATTAGAATAAAGATAATGAACTAATAAAAAGGGTGGGCGCCAGCTACGTTACGTGTAGCAACGGAATATTACCGGTTACTTGACCCGGTAATCTGATAAAGAAAATAAAAGAAAACAATAAATCGTGAAAATAGGGGCGCGGCTAGAGGGTAGAGGGATAAGGGGTCTCAGGGGGTGAATTCCCGAACTCGTTGGCTACTTAATTATTACCTCGGTCAGGTAAACCAAAACGATGGGTGTGGGGGGGGGGGGGTGAAGCAGGGAATATTCGATAATGGGGGGGGGTAAAAATGGGAAATAGCGCAAAGGGAAATTAAGTACTAAATGTACGAGCGATAGTCGCGATAAACCACCACACTACCTCGCAGGCAAAAACAATAATAACTCTAATAACACTTGTTCGTAGAAGCACCGATCTCTACGCGGTGGCAGCCGGCCCTCTCGATACAAGATAATACAAATGGCTGTAATCAGAGGCGCCGGTCTCCACGTGGTGGCAGCCGGTCTTATCGATACAATAGATAAAAGAAAAATAACTCGAGAAATACGGGGCTGGGGGGGGGGGGGGGGCAAAACGGGGACTAAAAATATTATAAAAATTACTCACTCAAAATCTCTTACACACACTCAAAAGCAGCACCGGGACAATACCCCGGTCACTCTTTATCACACGGGTTGCGACGAGGGCAGGCCTCGAAGTGAGGAAAAATCTCTATTTCATTTTATGACAATAGTGACTTTCTTGTGTGTGTGTGTGTTTTTTTTTTTCAAATTAACTACTCAATTATAAATTATTTTATTTATTGACATCATTACTCCATTTTATTTATTCATTGTGACTCTATTTTTTTAATAAGATACCAACCTTTGACAAATTTTTTTTATGATTGACTCATCAACGAATTTTTCTGGTCTCCCTTTTAACTATTTTTTTATATCTCGATTTTATCCTACGTCCCAGTTCGTTCATGGTGATTATTTATTGATTTTTTTCTTCACTATTGTACTTTATTGACAATATTGCTTGACAGACTATTTTACGTTATAAAGTGACTTTATTTAAAGTGAAATATTTTAATTTCCTTTTGAATGTCTCGAATAATATCATTTTAGAATTACAGAACAGAGCTTGTGGTGGGTCACTTGTATTATTACCCGAATTGTCTCGCAGGGACTTGCCGCTCCTCCGTTCGTTTAACCTTCCGGAATAATATTTGTATATTGCTTACTTGTGTTTCCTGAGTTGTGTAATTCGTTAGACACGTGGCGCAGTTCTTTTGCTGACAGGTGTCGGGGCGAGGGAAAGAAAAAGAACAAAATTTATTATTCGGCAATTTCGCATTCATTTTCCAAGACACTCTGCTTCGATTATCTATATTTATGTGCATTTCCTGTTTTGGGCTTTTCATGCTTTTGTCATTGGCTTGTGCACCACGGGGAACATGGGGGGGCGTAAGTTGCGGGGGGAGTATGTCGCGCCTGCTTGAACGTAATCCTGTACAAAGAAACCGAACCATTGGCGAGGTATCAATCACCTGTTTTGAGTCCCGATAAAAAGATTGGTTTGGTTTAATTTTTTGTTGAACTCAAGAGGCTGGGTGTGATCTATTCAGACTATCTGGGATGTACGAGATATCTCACGGCTGGTCATTTGCTTCCGGTATACTTAACCTAATTTATCCGTAATTACCCGTATTGTTACCAACTACTACACCCGCTCTACGATATTTCTGAGTTTTCACCTTAGTGCCATAATTCCCTTTAGCCCCTGGCTTTTATTCATTTTGCTTCTATTTAGCCTTCCATCTTTATCGTTATCGTTTACGCGCTTCACCAGCTTTAAGATCTTCCGAATATTTTAGTCTGCCGCTTTGATCATTTTTGTTATTCCCCATCGAAAGTTTCCGGCTCGATAACACGGTAATCTCCCTGAGTGATGTCGAGCAGGCTAACTATGGAAGAAATAGTAGCAATAACCGACGATCTGGTCAAGGCAGAGCTAGAGACTCGGGGTCTCTCGTAGGAGGCAACGGCTCTCATGAGAAAAGAACGATTGTATCTCTCAACTGTGCTGGTTAGCTGCAATGACGTCACGGGAGAAGGATTAGTCATGGTGCCAGCGGAAGGTTAACAACCAACGAGAACCGCAATCAAGCGTGGGCTGACGACGGCGTACCGCCCGTACCTTTACACCACTCTTCGCTTCATACTAATCGGGAAACGTCGCGGTATCGGGCACCAGCTATGACTGCGTGTGATGTTTTGCGGAAATAGAATGTTACCTTTTCGAGAAAGTGCGGAGAAGAAGTAGATGCTTTTCGATGAATGCGATGAATGACGAGGATTTGATGGCCTGTCTTCCTTTGTTCGTAACGGGGATTGCCTACCACTGGTATAAACTCACGTGTCCACACTGGGTCACGTGGTAAGAATGCAAAGCGTCTTTCCGGAAACAATTTGGAGAACCAGACTTCCAGTTGACGCTAAGGGAAGAAATTTGGTCCCAGACGCAGGGCTTAGAGCAACGTCTATCCAACTTCTTCACGTCCATGCGTAACCTCTTTCTCCGAGTCGAGCCGTCTATCATCAAAGATAAACAGATTATGATAACCTACCGAAATTCAATACCTAGATAACAGGTCGCCATCCCCTTTTCGGGAGCAATGGCATTGGAGCAGTTCGAGACCACCGCTATCCAGACCGAAAGAAGTTATGTTGCCGCTTTATCGTACTATGCTCCTCGAGCACCAGAACGATCGTTACTACCGGAGTTCGCTTACCAAGATCCGCGGCCAAACGGAAACCATGTGACATTCAGTATGTTTGAACAAACGCCGAACAGATACTCACGAAGTGATAAATCTCCGGGTCGGGGGTACGACAGCTATCCACAGGGCGACAAGAGTCGAAATTCGCATCGTACTTCTCCATCGACATATCATCGTACTCCAGGGCTTGCTGGTCCGAACGCTTCTCGTTCACCGCACTGTCCCGCAACGAAACAGGGGACCGCTTCGTTAGGAGCTGCGCACAACACAAATCCTTTCTTGCTTGTGTAGTATCCCAGATTTTCTGTATAAAAAATTAACCTAATCAAATCGTTGAATTTCATTGCCGTCGCGAAAATAATTCCAACAATAATTATTTTCGCCACCAGCTTCGAGCACTCAGGGTGTCAATGCACTTCGACTCGAAGCTGAATCGGCACGAACTATGCTGACCTAGCAATTGTTGGTCGAACGGACTAAATCGGCTCTCGATTTAATCAGTCTTTAAAGAATTAGAGAAACGATAGGTTGGGCTCGTGGCAAAATCGTGATTAGCGTAACTATCACTTAAGAAAACCCACTGTAAATCGTAATATTCATATTACGACTATTCTACATATTTTTATCAATAAAATAACTGAATCAGTTTCGGGAATCGCGTGAACTCCAGTTCTTTAATCGGACCGATCCCAAATAATATGTAGAATTTACCGTAAGCAAACTCCGATAAGTGATCATAAAAAAAAAAAAAACCAGATTCAAACCCGACTCCAAATCGTTGAGGTAAATGACTTGGTGCGATTGACACGCAGTCATGAATCGTTGAAGAAGACGTCAGCCAGGTACCACTGACGAGGAGCCAACCGAAGGACGAACGTCCAGCCAACCGAAGGACGAACGTCCAGTCAACTGAGAGACGAACGTCGAACCAAAGGATCGACTACGCCGGGAAGGGCTTACTCATTGACCAGCAAGGTCAACACGACACCGCAGTCGGGGAACAACGTCAACGTCATCACGACAACAGAGATGACAACCTCGAAGTCCAGCTGCGCCATGGAAGGGACGTGGAAACTGTAAGTGGCGGTTGCCAAAAAATTTTCTTTCTGCATGAGCCTGTTAGTCCGAGCCAGAAAAACGGGTTGAACAATTTATAAAGAGTAAGGCATTAAATCCGTGGGACTGAGCCAGCGAGCCCAGATCTCTCGTAAAAAAAATCGATACCCCCACCGGAAACCGTTGCAAGTTTGTAGCAACTTGCAGGGATTTGCGGTATTAATTCGCGAAAGGCAGGAGGCCAGGCTATCACCAACCACTGTCCATCATAACTAAAAGAATTTCTTCACTATATACTTAAAACCCCTTTCGGAAAAGGGAAAATCACAAAAATTAAAAACTGCCTTACTCGCGATAAAACTTACATTTAACCATTGCTGAGTCATCGCATCACATGCCGCGAGGAGACCCAATTCGACAGCGGCGGAGGGCGAGCTCCGTGGACACAACAATCCAAGCCGAGGGCGTAGATATCACCACCGGCCTCGAAGAAGCGGTAGGCGACATCACCGTTAGGACGCAAAGCATCCTTAGGTAGATTTCGCCGACCGGCGGAAAACCCGGCACGGAAGAGGCTCGCATAGCAGAAAGTTTAGTAAGGGAGTTCGGCGTTAACGTGAGAAGAGGAACCTCGTTCGGTGAAGCCACGTACATGGACCGAGAAGACGAATCCAAGGGCGAGGACGCCAAGGCCATCACCACACCAGATATAGACGGCGAGCTGGAAAGGATGCTCAGAGACACCCGTCTGGAAGGACAAAGGCGAGCCCTGGAAAGGGCCAAATCCAATAATCCAGGAAATGGCAGAGGAGCTATCCCTAAGAGCACTGCTAGGGGAACGACACAGAGGGACCACCGAATGGAAGAGGAGCCTTACGAGTTACCAGCACCACCGCCATGGAATGCTGCCTCTCGGAACAGCGCTCAAGGTCGTCTGGAAACACCCCACCGTGGAAATAACATCACATCATCGAAACATTCGCAGGATACGTCCGAAGATCTGGTGCATACCGTGCACGAAAAGGCTATCCGGTTAGAGACTCAAATGGAACTCATTACTACTCTTCAGACGCGGCTGGAGGAACTCATGTTGGAGTTTGCCAGGGAAAAGCGACGACAAGGCAAAGAAACTCCGGCCAAACCCCCGACACCTTCGCCAAGAAGAGTGTAAGGTGATCCGCCTGGAGGCCCCCCAGAGGAGCCGCCAAAACGGCCACCAGTACCGCCGAGAAGAAGTCTGGGAGGAGGACCCCCAGAAGATCCTAGAGGAAATCCTCCTCATCGGGGATCCAGAGGAGAGCCCCCAGGTGACCCTCAGGGCGGAAGACCCTCCTATGATGTTGGTCAAGACGCGAAACCGCTCGAGCTTAGCGTGGGTATTCAATTTGTCAGGTATTTCGACGGAAGCGGTCCGGGACAACTAGGCGCATTCCTACACTCGTGCGACACGGTATTCTCAAGAATCAAGGCGGAAGACTATGATACTCTACTCGCCTTAATACTGAGTGGCAGAATTGAAGGAAGAGCAGCCAAGGAGCTGAGGTTCCAGAGCATTCACACACTGGAACAATTAAAAACGGAATTTGAATCGCGTTTCGGACGCCAAAGATCTCTGTCAGCCATGCAAATGGAATTTCATTCCATGAGACAAGGACTGCATGAGGATATCACCGCGTACGCGACCCGAGTGCAGAGAATCACCACGGAAGTGGTGGGAAAACTCTGCGAGGATGTCAGCACCGATACACAGGCCCGGCTCGTGGATTGGATAACACGAAAGTCCGCTCTAACAGTTTTTGTGGGTGGATTGCACGGCCAAGTACAAATCCTGGTGCGAGCGCGGAACGGCACTACCTTGCATGAAGCAATAAATGCAGCTGTGGAAATTAGTAACCAGACGCACCCGCATGGAGCAGCGAAGAAAACCCAAGGAAATCCGAGAAGGTCGCTAACAGTTCAGCCAGGAGGAAAAACCTGTTATAACTGTGGAAACAGCGGGCATATGGCGCGAGATTGCACCCGCCCATCAGGCCGATTGAGCCTGCCTGCTCCCAGCCACCCGACAGGTATCAATCAGCTGGAAATAGTATGCACCTACTCCAAGTTTAAAGGACACTCGAGGCAAGAATGTAGGAAAATATTAAAGAAGGAAGAAGTAGGTCAAGTATCTGAACCACAACAGAGGAGAAGTGGAGACAGGCCGCCGAGTCACGATAAGGTTCAGGAATCCGGCACTGCAGCGCAAACCAACACCTCTACCAAGGCCACGCGTACGGTAAGAACGATAAACATACATACGGTCACCGTGAGTAGACCGACCAAGGGGGCCGTAGAGGGAGAGCGCGAAAAAGAAAAAATGTGCAGAGTGGCAGCCGAGGGTAGTGCTACGTTTACTACTACGCGTACGCTGGGCAGCATCGACCCCGAAGTTACTACCACCGGCCGTCAGACACAAGGGGATGAAGAGATGCATGTCCTTGAAGTCACCGTGCCATCGAAAAGCTCAACAGCCAGCGATTTTGATATCGCAAGCCCTACCGCAACGCTCGGAATACTCACACTTAAGGCCGACACCGGAGCTCAATGCAGCCTAATAAAATACAGAAAATTAAAAGCAGACTCGCCCATCGAAGGCAGCGATGCGGTACTCCAAGGCGCGGAGGGTAGCAAATTTTCTCTGTAAGGCGGAGATAACGATGAAAACGCCGAAAAAGACAATAAAACATTGGTTCTACGTTATAAAAGTTGATGTGCCGATATCGGTTGAGGGACTACTGGGCATGGAATTCATAAAAATGCACCACGTAGATATTTTGAGGAGAGAAGTGCTCCGACTCTACGGGCACAGAATGCCGTTACTGGATGGAAGTCAGAAGATCGCTCTCGCACCACGCTCCGAAACTATCGCCTACGTAGCAACGTGCAGCAATACACCAGGAATTCTTCCGAGGAAAGAGATAGAGGCAGGTGTTACAATCGGCGCGTGCTACACGCCGCCACGAGGCAATAGCTGTTTGGTGAGCCTCATCAACACTACTGGTACATCGCATACCATTGAAAGATGGCGTACAACCCACGCCCACCCAAAAATACGCCCTTACAGACTACTAGAAATACACAAATAGTAAGTGGAACGGCAAACTAGTGAAATGCTCGCAGATCTAATAATTCCGCCAAGCAGAAGCCAATGGAACGCACCTCTTTTGGTAGTAGCTAAAAAACCCGACGCAACGGGAGAAAAACGACTTCGAGTGGTGGTGGACTTCCGGAAATTGAATGAAGCCACCATAGGGGATTCCGACCCACTGCCCAACATCACCGAGATATTGGAACAGCTGGGAAAAGCCATATATTTTTCGACTCTCGACCTCGCATCTGGATTTCATCAAATCCCGATGGCGGAAGAAGATAAGGAAAAAACAGCATTCTTGACCCCTCAAGGACATTTCGAATACAACCGAATGCCTTTCGGATTAAAAAATGCTCCTCCCACGTTTCAGAGGTTAATAACCTCCGTACTGGCTACAAGGCTGGCATACAAGGAGATAAATGTTACGTATAGTCGTCGACGACTACATAGTCGTCTACGGTAAAACGCTGCGAGAGCATAACGACAGGTTGGAGGAGGAAAAGGACAGCGAGATTGGTAAAGGAAAAAACGACGGAAACCGAACTACCATGCATTACAGCGAGCCAGAAAAGGAGGGAAATAGATGGCTCACGGATGACCGAACACACTAACGCCCACACCAACACATGCAAGCCGTGTGGCTGGGGCGCCCCGGCCACGAAGCATGGCACAAAGAGGAGACGCGAGAAGAGTGAGAACGGAGCAGAGGATAGCGCAAGTGCAGCGAGAGAGACGGAGCGACGCCACTCACTGCGGAGCGAAAAGGACGCCCATACTCCACCGTTCCAAGCCTACAGTGACCGACTCGCTGGCCAAGCGAACACCCAGCAACCAGGCGGGCCTCGGGAAGCAGAGAGCGGGGCGTATAGTGAGATAGGGAATTCCTCCAGTGAAGACAAGGAAGCTGCTACAAAAAACGAGCGTCGCTGCAGCATAGGCCTAACCTGCCCGTCACTGGAGGACCGAGGGAAAATATTAAAGGAATACCATGATGCCCCCCTCGGTGGGCACCAGGGTATAAAGAGGACGCTAAAACGGATCCGAGTCAAGTATGAATGGCCCGGCATGAAAAAGGAAATAGAAAACTACATCCCAGCTTGCGAAAAATGTAAAAAAAACAAGCTACGATGTAGAATAAAGGCCCCAATGGTCATCACCGACACCCCCAGCAAGGCTTTCGAAAAGATAGCCATCGATATCGTGGGACCACTACCTTTGACATCGGCTGAAAACAGATACATACTTACATTCCAGGATGCACTAACCAAATATAGTGCAGCGGTGGCTATTCCCAACCAGGAAGCTCAGACAGTCGCTAACGCTTTGGTGGAAGAAATTATTAGAAGACCAAGATAACTGGGATGAGTGGTTGCCATACGCTATGTTTGTGTGTAACACCACACCGCACACAGCTACCGGCCGATCTCCTTACGTGCTAGTATTCAGGCGCGAGGCAGAATTGCCTACCACGGTAAAACAAGAACCGCGACCCACATACACACACGCAGACTACGCCAGCGAGCTACGTGAGAGGCTACGGGCCTCATGGTCGGTGGCACGACGTAGCCTGTACGACGCTAAGGAGAGTGCGAAGCAAATTTATGACGCCAGAGCGAGAAAGCATGAGTACCGCGTCGGCGACCACGTACTCCTTCACGACGAGACGGTGAGAAGAGGGCGATCAGCAAAACTAACACCGGCATGGACGGGGCCCCACACCGTCGTAGAGCGAGCACTGTCAGCTATGTGGTTAAAAAAGGCCGGAAAACCGCAACGGTCCATGCGAACCGCTCGCGGTCCTTCGTCGAGCACTAGCCGCTTATCGCACGAAATAAGATTAGCGGCGGCCGACGAAGGAAGGAGAAGAAAGAGAGAAGAAGAAAAGAAGAAAAAGGCACGGACGCGCAAGGGGGGCATCTACGTGCATATATTTCCTGCGTTACGAAACCTTTTTATTATTTAAACCTAACTTAAAATTAAGATAAAAACTAAGAAAGGGTAAGGAAGGGTCTTCCGCTATCTTTGTCACGGGCGGATCTTAACTAAAATAAAAACCCAAGATAGATTAAATTTAACTAAACATTTTTTTTATTATCATTTTTTTTATCATTATTTATTATTAATATAAAAATCACCTTATAACTAAGGGCGACCGCACGAGGGGCAGGAATAATTCCCCTGGAAATAAAGCCGTCGAAGGCCAAAAAAGTCGGCCGCTGTTTCGTCGAGGCGGTCGCCGCCGCCCCACATATAAGCCGCAGTATCGCGGAAGAGACGGCGGCGGTGCCGTACCTGGGCCGCCTCCCGGATGAAGGTCCGGAGCCACCCGGGGTTTCGGAAGCACCGAGCAGACCCCGGAACGTAGACCATCGACGTCTGGAAAAAAAAAAATAATAATAATAGTATAAAAATTAAAACAAAAATAATTACAAAGGGACTACTTACTGCCCAATTTGCCAGGCGTCTGGTCATCCTGGATCCATTGAGGACTAAGCTTCCATCAGTATTTCTCGCCGACATCATTTTTTTTATTATTTTTTTTTAAATAAATTTATAGCTGCTGCTGCTGTTGCTTCGACTGCTGAAGAACGAATGAGCCGGTGGCGGCCAAGAAGCACCAGCCACCGTCCAACAAGTGGGAATTTTCGCCAAATCAGCGGTCCCACGGTCTTAGAGTCCTTCTAACTCTCGGACTCTGTTTTCAGAATGCTGATCCTCGTGTGTTTTGCACACACATACCCCGCCAGCGAGGTGTACTCCTTATCACCTTTCGCCAGAAACCCCGGCATCTACTACGAAGAAATCAGAAACCTCATGGAGACGAGAGCTACTTGGAGACTGGCAATACGAATGGAATTTTCGTACATCAAAATGCGGGAAAATGCAATAAAATTCCACTTCGGAAGGGCAAAGACTTATTGCGAAACCTCAGAGAGGAACCAAACCAATGACCTTTACTCCGTAATTGGGGAATACATCACCAGAATGACAACGAGGATCGACAACAACATGGAAACTATTCAAGATATAATCCATCTAAACCCCGAACAACAGCGTAAACGGCGAGGTCTCATTGACGGAATGGGATCGATAATACAATCAATCACCGGAAATATGGACGCTGAGGCGGAACAAATCCACCAGCAGATATCCGAGCTACAGGCCAACCAGCGTGGACTAAAAGAGGGCATTAAGGATCAACTTCAAGTTGTCTTATCATCGTTACGGATCTTCAATGAAACCGCGGAAAGGATGCACGAGAACGAGAACAAACTATTCGACTTCGTGAAACACTTGGGTTTCAATCTCCACGCGCAACAAGATCAGCTTTTCGCACGTCAAAGACTCGACGAAAGCCTCACTCCAATATTTCTATTGGTAGAGGAGTTAGTCTCCGCCGTAAAGGAATTGGTGTTGTTCTTCGTAGAAGTATCTACGGGCCGAGTAAGCGCAGCAATACTACCACCGCGCAAGCTAGTGGAGTACCTCACGGACGCTCTACCACACTTACCCGCCGGCACCGGATTCCCCGTGCCGATAATGCGCAGCGAAGCCAACACACTCATGGATCTCACCAACGCGCGGGCCTACAGCGACGGCACAACAGCGATGTTGATACTTGATATTCCGCTGATAGGAGCGCAGAGGTACACTATAAGCCATGTATACTCCGTGCCAACGAAAAGAACAAACAACACGTATTATTATCTGGATACCACTGAGGACTTAGTAGTAGTTGATCAAGCGAATAGGAATTTCTTACGGATGTCCACAGTCGACCTGAACAATTGCAAAAAATTTGGGAGAACCCACGTCTGCGCGCCAACACACCCGTCGACGCCAATTACTAAGAATGCGCCCTGCGAAATCCACACTTATGTGAAGGTCGACACTGCTAATGGACGGCACTGCCCAAAATGAGCCTTGACTCTCACCAGCACTATGGTGATTCCCATGGAACAACACGGAAGATGGATGTATATCGCACCATACGAAGATTTAATCACGATAACGTGCAAAAAAACACCCGCGTGTCGCGAAACGTTAAAAAATTCGGGAATTCTGGCTTTAATAGACTCATGCAAGGCAACCGCCCAAGATTTCAGTGTACGAACTCTGAAACGGGTTACCGAAGTGCGAAACGAAAATTATTTACCGTCTTATAATCTCACTTTAGTGGAAATTGACGAAAAATATCATTTTCGGGAAAAGAGTGAAAGTGAAAACTTTAAATTATCAAACGTGTTGCGAAATCCCGAAGAATTAAAAAATCTCGGAACACGTGTGAAACAAATAGGTGAAAACCTCGATAGAGACGTTAAAGAAAATCCGCAGTTTTATCACAATATTAGCTTTTACTCTTTATGTGCAATCGTGCCTGTAGCCTTGGTCAGTTACGCGGTCTGCAGAGTATATCAGCCAAGGCTGAAACGTAACTCTATACCAGCTAGCACGTGTGAGCCGGCGACTCTCGAGTCACCGGCCACCGTGATTGCCTTATCGCATCAACAAGAGAACAGACTACACCCGGAACTCGAGCGAGCATGCTCGGAGAGAGATAACAACCGCGTGCGACTATCGTACCCGGCCAAGGCTTGGCGCTAGTGAGATGATAAAAACTCATATACAACATGTAATTAAAGACGATCAAAACAAGTTCAACCGAATCAGTAAAGAAAAAATTTCTTTTGCTTAATTTTTTCTTTTTAAGGGGGGAGGGATGTAGTATCCCAGATTTTCTGTATAAAAATTAACTTAATCAAATCGTTGGATTTCATTACCGTCGCGAAAATAATTCCAACAATAATTATTTTCGCCACCAGCTTCGAGCACTCAAGGTGTCAATGCACTTCGACTCGAAGCTGAATCGGCACGAACTATGCTGACCCAGTAATTGCGGGTCGAACGGACTAAATCGGCTCTCGATTTAGTCAGTCTTTAAAGAATCAGAGAAACGATCGGTTGGGCTCGTGGCAAAATCGTGATTAGCGTAACTATCACTTAAGAAAACCACTGTAACTCGTAATATTCATATTACGACTATTCTACATATTTTTATCAATAAACTACTGAATCACTTTCGGGAATCGTGTGAACTCCAGTTCTTTAATCGGACCGATCCCAAATAATGTTTATAAATCAGCTGGAAACGAGACGACTTGATCACTCGTCCCTATTTCGGGCACAACACTTGCCACCATCTCGGGAATCTCGCCCCGGGCAGGGTTCTCTTGAAGAGCTAATATATCATATATCACAATTGATATTTATATATTATCAAAATTGATTGATACTGCAATTGAGATATATCACAATTGCAGTATAGCTGGCCATTTCTCGAGAGGATGTGCTATGCCGAAAAAGATCAAATACTATCGTGGGAAGGAAGGAGAAACGATCCGTACCGCACATAATTGCCAGCGAAATGGTTATAGAGGCCATCAGTAGGGGAATTGGTGCCTCCGCTCGTCTTTTGGATCCCCCCTCTATATTTACCGGAACAACTCTGTTGTCATATTGAGCAGCCCGACCCATCATCTGATCCGGAGGACCATCCATTAATGGTGGTTCGCTTAGATATTGCTGGTAGACGTTTAAGAGCCTTGGTCAATTGTAGTGCCATCAGCTCATTCGTTAGCAAAGAAGGATTTCTGGCATTGGTGAGACTCGGCTTCGCACAGAGAGCAATTGCTCCACATTCCAGTACCGTAGCCAACAACGATACCGTCACCTGTTCCGAGGAAATCTTGTCTAGAGCCTCGCTAAAAATTTGAGCAAGCACGTTAAGATTACGAGTTTTCCCTAGTTTAGCGGTTCTACTATTTTTGGGCTTAGACTCGCTGTTTTATCGCGGTATGGTAGTTGATCTGAAGCGATGTATGTGGTTTTTCAGCGGAGAGCTCTACCAGGAATACGAGTTTGAACCTGTGGAGGGTCCCGAACGGGTCAATTCATTAATGCCCATCATGGATTTAACCAAAGCGGAAGAGTCTCGATTAAAGGAGTTTCTCTCTGAGCACATTCCACGATTAAAATCATCACCTGGCGTGACTAACTTGGTGGAACATCGTATCGATGTGGGGGTAGCAAAACCGATAAAACAACGATGGTATCCTGTCACACCTATAATGCAAGAAGCGATGGACAAAGAGATTGACCGTATGTTGGAGGCGGATATCATCGAACCCTCGAGTAGTGAGTGGTCCACTCCAATTATGATGGCCGCGAAACCAAATGGCACTTTCCGGTTCTGTCTAGATTTTCGACGAGTCAACGAGGTCTCGAAAAAGGATACATATCCTTAGCCGTATATGAGCCACATCCTGGATTGTCTAAGTTCAGCAAGATATATTTCCACGTTAGACCTTAGTCAAGCATTCCACCAAATTCCACTAGAGATGAAGTCCCGTTAGATAATTGCGTTCACTGTGCCTCATAGCGGTTTGTTCCAATTTAAACGCATGTCTTATGGATTATCAAGTGCTCCGGCTACCTTTCAGTGTTTAATGGATGCCGTGGTCGGACGAGACATGCAACCTTACGCGCTCGCCTATCTGGACCACGTGGTGATCGCTACCGATACTTTCGACGAACATCTGAGGTATCTCAAAATCATCTTCGACCGAATCACTTCTGCGGGCTTGCTCATCAACCCAGACAAGTGTGAATTCCGCCGCAAGGAGTTACAGTATTTGGGATGTTTAATCAACCACCATGGACTATGGGTAGGTCCAGACTAGACAGTAGCAATATTGAACATATCTGAGTATGACAAAGTGGCGGAGCCCAACACCCGACTCACGAGAAAGAAGCGAGTCGGGAGTTGGGGAAAAGAACAGCAAGACGACCTTGACAAACTCAAGAAGGCTTAGACCGAGGCTTCAGTATTGGCACAACCGAATAACAATGAAAAGTTCACTCTACGTACGGATGCAAGTCTGACTGGGTTGGGAGCTGTACTTACCCAGGAACCAGATGGGGCCGAACATCCAATTGCTTACGCGTTTCGAATTTTGACGGGGGCAGAACGTAACTATGGCGTCCGGGAGTTGGAGTGCTTAGCCATTCGGTGGTCGGTGGAAAAATTTAAGCCGTACCTCAATGGCTATCGCTTCACGGTAGTCATGGATCACGCTAGCCTAAAGTGGCTGCTGTCCCAGTAGGAACCCAAAGGTCGAATCGCTCGGTAGACATGGAAATTAATGAATTATGATTTTGAGGTCTTACATCGAAGAGGGTCGCAAAGTCAACTGCCTGATGCGTTGGCCCGTATGTTGGCGTAGGACCCTCCTGCTGTTAACACAGAGGAGAAGGATTGGCCGAACGTGACGGGACTGCCGCCTCCAGCTACCGCTATTATGGTGTGTAGGACACTTGGTAGACTAGACAGGTGAGGATGGTGCAACAAGATCCTTCCCGATATCCAGATTGGAAGTTTGTCGATGATTGTTTATTCCTTAAGCACCGGTTTTCTCGTTTTGACTCGGAAGGGGACTCTCGGAAGCTGGTTGTTCCACTCTCTCAAAGATGTTCAATCCTGCAGGAGTGTCACGGCGTGCCGCAAGCCGGCCATTGGGGTACTGATAAGACTTTTAAGCGTGTTGTCGCTCCTTATTATTGGCCGCGACTGTACAAGTATGTGTTCAAGTATTTTCTGTGCTGCGACGTTTATCAGCGCACTAAAGCTCGTACCAGATTCTCGATGGGTCTAATGGGTCGTTGTGTGATTGGGGAGCCCTCGGTGGTAATTGCAGCCGATATTTTGGGAGCATTTCCCCCAAGCAAGTCAGACTTCACGTAGCTATTGGTCATTCAGGACCTCCTTAGCAAATGGATCAAATGTTGCCCCTTGCGAAAGGCGACAGAGAAGAAAATCAAAAAGGCGCTAGAAAAAATTGGTTTTTTCGCGATGGGGATCTCCTTGGGAGGTCCTTCTGATAGATAGTGGGTCGGAATTTATCAACGCTAACTTGCGGGAGGTAACGGCCGATTATAGTATTTACCACATCACTACTCCGCCTTACCACCTGCAAGTGAACCCGGTCAAGAGGGTGAATCGGGTGTTAAAAACCATGATCGTTGCATTTTTGGAGGATGATCATCGAGAATGGGACCTGCACTTGGCAGAGTTCCATTTCGCTTACAACACCGCATACTACTCCTCGATCGGAACCAGTCCCGCGTTTTTCAACTTTGGACGAACACCGTTGCGCACCGTTTCTTCAGGAGAACCTCTGGAGAAAAGGAAATTGTCCCGTTAGATCGCGAGAAAAGGTCAAAATGGATGTTCGAACTACAAAGTTTGAAGAAGAGAGTTCACCACGACCTGGAGGAAGCATACCGCTGAAAGTCCATTCAATGCAATAAGCATAAGCGTCCCGTGAGTTTTCAGGTTGGAAACCAGGTACTGCGCGTACTGTCCTCAGCTAAATTCGCGGGACCTTATACTGTCAGTCGCGTGTGGTCCCCCGTATACGTATAGTATACGAGTTTACAGATAAGGAGGGGAAAGTAACTACAAAAGATTCAATAGGGGACTTAAAATTGTACCGGTTCGTGGACCCTTCTATTACTTTTACAGGTAACTATGGAAAAACAGGAGTATTTCGGGAAGCGCGTAAAGAGACTGCGCAACCTGCTGTCTACCGAAAGATCCATCACCCACAGCGACCTTTGGAACGCCATGAGGACGATCAGTTCGACGTCGCGTCTTCTGATGGAGGCCTCAGCGCTAAACCTGAACGAGGCCGATACGAGGTACCGTGACCGATTTGAGATGGAGGGTGTCGAGACTCTGAGGGAGGCGAGATGGCAGTTGGCGCTGGGGACAGCCAAGGAATCAGAGCCGAAGGCTGACTCCGACCCGACGCTATCGAACCCAAGCTGGAGGACGGGGAATTGATTGAAGTGGGGGTATCGTAGGACCCCGCGGAGACCGTTCTCGTTGCTCGCAAAGCGCTGCCCAAACCCCCATCCGAAGAAGTACCGATCACTGAAACCGTGGAAGAAATAAGAAAGGGTTTAGCGGCCTTGGCTGTGCCAACGTCTCGTCCACGGCCGGTGGATATCGAAGGAACGTGCCGCCGATGCGGCCAACGAGGCCAATTCATGTCGGCTTTTGACCAGCCACCCTCCAAAAGGCGGAGGTATTTTAACTGTGGAGAACCCAGGGTGATCCTGAAGACGTGCCCTCGGTGTAGCCGATTTTGGCGCAGTTAGCAGGGGCGAGCCTCCCGCGGCTAGCGAATGGAGTTTTTTTTGCCAAATACCATTTTTTTTTTGGTACCCGTTTTATTTATGTGTGAATGCGGCTATAGGCCACCCGGCCTGGGGAAATGAATTTAAAAAAAAGGAAAAAAAAAGTTTTATTAACACGTTCCCTGCCGCGTGGGGCGTATGCGCCCCACGCTGAACTTTCCGTTCACGCCATTTGGTATTATCACTGTAGAAAGCAGAGGCGCATACGCCCCACGCGGCCTGAACGGAAAGTCTTCAAAAAACGGTCTGGCAGGGAACGTGTTAAGTAAAGTTTTTGTTTCCCCTTGTATTCTCGCCGCATTATGTCGCATACATATTCCCTGCTTTGTCTCATATTGTCCTGTAGACGGTTTTCCAGGAGTCCTGAAGAGAAGTGAAACCTCAAAGGTCCTGGCGAGGAAATGAAATTTTTGTATATATTGTGACGAGCCCCTCGCGCAAGTAATTTCGGTCCACTCTCACGAGGAGCCACGACCAAATATAACGACGCCCCAAAAGTACTATTAAATTATCTGCTTCCACAGTTTCTCCCGTGCTTACCTGTTCTACTAATTGCTGGGCGCCAAGCTATCTACTTGTTGGACCCGACAGCCAGGGTCATTCGCTACTTTCACGGCCAATACGGTTTCGGGTCCGGCTAGCTGGGAGGGGTGCAGTTCGGGGACTTGTTGCAAAATTAATTAATCGAAAGCGTGTTCTTTTCCAATTCAAAAATACTAACAATGATTTATTACAGCATATGGCTGTTTACCTCGCAAATACAAAAATTAACAACACGACTCGAGTCCGACAATTCACGCGGCCCTAATCCGATTCGCTCGCGATTATTACGGAGGCGGCCGGAGAAGCCGGTCGCGACGGAGGACAACTCTGAGCTACACGAATTTATAGAATATTGGTGCACCACGTGCGCCTACCTTTTTCTCCGTGCGGTCTGTCTCGGTCGCTCGATGCTGCCTCCTTCTGTTTCTGTCTCGCTTTCGTTGGCTGGTGAATTCTTCCTCCACGGCGGGTACACGCACGCACGGGTCTATCGTAATTAATTATCACGAGACTCTCGAGGTAAGCGGTTCGCGCGCGGCGAGTTGTTCGATGTCTCTTTGATACGACAGAAATACTCGGCTTCAGAATAAACTCGCTAACCAGCTACTAGATACGACTTTTCACGACAATCTCTATTCTTGAAATCAATAATTCAAATCTGACTAATCAGCTCGGGGTCCGGAATTAGAGTAATTGGGTCTCGCACGCTCGGCCGGGTTACGCGGGCCTCAGACGTCCGGGGTGGGGGTCACGGCCTGACATCGATCGACTTCGTCGATCGTCGCGTTCTTCCGCCTTCCTTCTCTCCGTCCATCCTCGCGCGTCTTCCCGGGCTGTCGCTCTAATTCCTCGAATCCTGTGGAATAATACTCACGGCAGTCAAACGTTCATATTGGGAGTTTGACGCCGAGGAGCGATTCTGTTGCCACGCGGTTCGGGTTCTCGGTGCACGAGCACTCGGGACCTAGCTCGTTGCTGCGAGCGCGCACTAGCGCCTCGTGACAATATATATATATTTTTTTGGAAAACCGAATACCGATTTCTGGAAGCCTGAAGCGGGCCACAAAGTGACACCAGCGTTTTCTCGTTTTATTAATTTCATCCATTCTTTTGTTCAACATGTTTTTTTGTGTCAATTCACTTCTTTCATTATATATATTTATTTTGTGTGGGCCCTGACATGAGCTTGCGAGATTCGAGCGAGCTAGAGAGGTCGGTGCGACTTGTAGCGCGACTAACCTTCAGAAAAAAAAGAGCGAGAGAGAGAGACAGAGAGAGCGTGAGGAGCTTTTCCGGCCGAGGACGTCATCTTTTAAGGGGAAGGGGCGAGTTAATCACGTGGCAGAATTGGCCCGTTCCAAAAATAAAAACATGATACGTCCTCCGCGCTCTGAGGCTCGGAAACGGATCTCGCAGGGCCTAGCATAAGCATAAGAGAGAATGAAAGTGAGAACATTTTACTATCCGCCACGATGTACCAGATCTTCCACCATTCGGCGAACCTTATTTGCGAGCGAACTACTCTCTTCACCTCAAGGCTCCCCGCACAAGCAATCCTGACGATCTTTTCCACATTCCATCAGAGCGTGACGTGTGCAACGAGACCTGGAGTGTTGCGATTTTCGAGCGTTCCCGCGCGAAAAAGGGTCAAGCGTATGGTCGGTAGAATCACACGCCTTTGTACCGTGATACGCGTTATCGGGGTAAGCCTAATTGGTGTTTAGGCCTATGTGAGGCGCCAGGTCCTATGACCTGTAACGAATTCTGATACGCGACCCGCGAGCGCGACGACTCCGCGAAACTGCACGCGGTAAATTCAAACGTCTCAAGGCAGAGAGACTGATCATTGCGGCTGGGGCGAGCTGACTCCCAATATATATATGTATATATTTATCGAGATGTAAGTAATTATCAATATATTATATGTTACTTCTAAATATACGAAATTATATTAACATTCGTAGTATATGCCAGCGGAAATACCACGCTGTGACGAAACGGGCTGTTACTTGAGATCTGCGTTCCTCGAAATTGTAAAAAGTCGAAACGTGTCGATTCAAGTGGCCAGCACATGTGAAAAGAAAAATCCTTGAGAAGAGCGTTTCCCACGCGCATAGGAAGTAAAAGAAACTAAATTGTAGAAAGTCGAATCTGGCAACCAGACACACTAGAAAGCGCCCTCTGGCCATGTACTGTGAAACTTGCAATCGTAAAATCGAGAGATGCAACTTTCAGGGAAACGTGGACGCTCGAAGCGAGCGTCTTGGACACTCGCGCGTGGGGGTGAGCGTCCACGTCAAACTGAGGGTTGATTGGCTAAGGGCGTAACCTCTGGCTCCCGTACATAACGCGGGTTCCGCGAGTTTCGGAAACGAGCAGACAAATACTTACGGGCAGTCGCGTAAGTCGGTTCTTTCTAAATACACGTTACCTAAGTTTGTTGAGTCCTTCTACATTTTGTAAAGTTCATATTGTCAAATAAATTACGCGACGATTAATTGGAAATTCCTTATTGAGTCTTTTATCAAAATTATTTAGACCCGGACGAGGTGAGCTTCAGCTCTTTAACGTGAAACGGACATCGGTGGTAGCCACACTTACGTGCTGGTCTTCGATTCTTTGTTTGAATTCTCGCGCCGAAACCACCGAGGGCGTGACAGACCAGCGTGTCAGCGCGTCACGTTACCGTTTATTTTGTCATGCCGCGCGTATACCGCATCAGGTTTCGAGCCGCTTAGTTTTCTTTTTTTTTAAATTATTAACAAATTAGCCGTAAAGGAGTCGTCTCGAGTCCACGACAAAGGGAAAAGACATCAGCGTATTTATGTAGAAGAGGGTGTACCGGTGTATCGTCCCGTGGATTTTGTTTGTATATTGTGTACGGACACGCACCGGTATCTCCACCCAAGATCACTTTAGGTGAAATATTTTTTAAGAAAGGGGAGATTTATTATAACCCCGAAATTGAATCTTTTTTTATGAGACTCTTAACCGTTTCGTTTATTTCATTTGTAAATAAGTACTGTGGAAGTTATATCTTTCTTATATCATTGTCTTACGGAAAATAAATTATTCTTTACTGCCTGGGGTGTCGCTAATACCATGAAGGCTAAAACTAAGCTTGGTATGCTTACGGAAAAGAAAGAAAAAACGATTAGAAACAAGAAGAAAATGACCATCAAAATTCTTGCATCTTCAAAAAATAACTTTGTCACGCTGTAGCGCCATGACATTAGTTCTGAGAGGAAAATGTTTACCACCTTTTTGTTCCTCTTTAAATTTCCCGATGACGGATATTTTTGAAAAAAAAAATATATATATATATTTAAAATTAAGACGATCACTGCAAATTGGAAACTTTGTCACGCTATATCTTTTCCATTTTGACTCGGAGAGAAATGTTTGTCGGAGACATCTTCTTTCTTTTCTAATTTTGAAGTGGCAGTTATTTGTACTTTTCAAGTGGTGGTTATTTGTGGGTAGTTATTTGGACATTTGTCTTTATCCGCGTTTCCTGACTAGAATATTGATCATAAGCCAAAATGCCGAAGGACGTTTTTGTAGTACCCTCGCTTATCTAGTGGCGGGTTTCGCTGGATTTTTATCGCCCTATCAGAAACAAGCATCAAATATTGCGGCCAAACTTATCGTAATATTTACTCAAAAAGATATAGCGTGACAAAGTTTTCAATTAGCAGTGATCGTCTTAATTTCAAATAATTTTTTTTTTCCAAAATATCCGCCATCGGGGAATTTAAAGAGGAACAAAAAGGTGGTAAATATTTTCCTCTCGGAACTAATGTCACGGCGCTACAGCGTGCCAAAGTTTTTTTTTTTTTGAAGGTGCAGAAATGTTGGTGGTCTTAAGAAGAAAAAGGTATCGTTGAGATACATTATTAAAGCGGCAAAAACGTCAATGAGTCCTGGAGCTAATGTTGTTAAATCAGCACTGAAGGGTGCTAGTATAGCCGTTAAAATCGTAGGTCGTAAGAAAAGTGTGCAATCATTACGCATCCTTCCTATGCCACCCATCGGTGGTGGTATTCTACTTTTCTCATACCCATTTTTGCTGGATTGACTGCCACGTGTGCCCTTGCTGGTGGTGCAGCTGATATTGCCAAGGCCGTGAATGACGCTAATTCTGCGACACGTGAACTCAAAGAAAGCAAGGTTTAGGCAAGGGAATGTATCTGAAGCCCTACGAGAAGGGTTTGGGACTGTATCTTAAAGAAAAAAAACTCATGAAGCTACCACATCGATCATTTACAGATGCGGATTTGTTAAAGTTCGCTGGAGCGAACGAAATACCACATTTTGAAGGTGTTTAGATAAGAAATGAATTGCCGAAGAGTGAACCACTGAAATACGAATCGGCTATTGTAAACCTTGATGATAGAGATGGCCCCAGTACTCACTGGGTGGCGTACGAGAAAAAAAATGAGGTAATATACTGAAACGTTTTCGAATTCCGCGTCTCTGGACCCAGGAAGCGTCATGCGCGTATTTTTCGAATTACGTTTGTTTTTTGTTTATTCTTTATCCCGGATGGAAAAGGATCGTGTACTGAACCGGAGAGGAGATAGACTGGTTAAATTAGCGGTTAAAAGTATCGGTTACCGAAAAAATTTTATATTGGTGTGTCAGTGATAAGTATAGCCGCTGTAATTTATTTTCTGTAATATCCAACAGCCGAGGAAAAACATCCTTGCCTTAAATTTAGAAAATTCACTTAAGCGTTGCAAATTCCATTCAAATTATTATTTGAATTCAAGATCCATAAAAAAATAATCAACACGAGCAGGTCGTTTACCCCCTTAAGGTAAATAATGGATATTCAAAATATCAATTTTGAATTTTTACTGAAAATATAAATGTCGGATTTACAAATGCGGATGAATTGCGAGGATAGAGAATCTATGCGGGGAATAAAGTATTTTTGCGTTATAGGCAGATTAACCCCTTAAGAATGTTCTTCGTCAATCTGAAAGGGTAAATCATTTCATCTTTCGTCGCCATCCTTCATGTTTGGCAAGTTTCATTGAAGTTACTTGGCGAATTGTTAATAGATCCGAAAAGCGATCGAATTGGATAGACAGTTTACCCCCTTAATTACCGGTAATACGTCAATCTTCATTTACTGGTTATTCATTTTGACTAATGAGAATATTTCAAACCAATATTCACTTGAAAATTGCGCGAGATGACCCACACAGAAAAAAATATATGCAGAGGTATATAATCAGATATATAATTTATATACGTCAGATATATCGAAGATATATATAATATATCATATATACAGGGTGACAATTATAAGTCGGACAGGTAATATTGTGGGTGTTGTGGCAACATTTGGATTGATGTTCGATGCGTTTTTTGCTTAGTTTTGCAAGCTCCCTTCAATGGAATGAACGATTTTTGTTTCTAAAGTATAGTTTTCAGGTGAAAATAAACTTAAAATCAGAATTTCTTTGAAAATACGTTTTGATTATGGAATCATAAAGATAATAAAAATCTCGATTCAAAATACCTATTCATGTATTCATTCGAATGTATTTTGATAAAGAAAAATAAGATTGAAATTGCTGTTTTTAGCAGCCGTTCCTTGTCTGAAACAGGGAACGCCGGATGTTGCGAATGCGCAGGCGCCACGAGTGTCGTCAGCCGGCCGATTGCCCGGCTGTCAAAAGTTGTCTGCTAAGGAATTAAAAGGTTAGTGGAACATACTAGTGTGAATAACCGAAGTGACATATTAAAAGTGCAATTTTAATAAATTTGGTTATTGAATTATCGCGAAGTGACAAGTGATACAAAAGGAGTTCAAAGTGAAGAAAAAATGCTGTTTGCTCCCTTCTATTGAGGAAACACAAAGTAAGATGAATTTTTTTCTTCTAATATTATTCAGCGGTGCAAGTAATCATTTTTTCGATTTCCTCGTCATCAGGTTCTACTCATAATAAAAAAAAGTATTAATGGCAACAAATGTTCGTATTTGATGTGATTAGAGTAAATTGGATTTGATCTAACCGATAGTTCAACAAGAATTACCACTACCTTATTTCTATTGTTTCAGGTAACTTAATTTGGTTCCATAACAGAAGATGCATTTTGCACATAATTCACCGAAGAATTTCATCTTAAAAAATAATGATAAAATGACTGCGGAAAGAAAAACTAGATATAAAAATAAGAACATGTTTTGATTACTATTGTCTTTTTCTTTATTTTTGACAAGCAGCATCTTTTCAATTCAACTTTCGCAGACATTTTTTCGTCGTAGACTTGACAATGAAAAAGTCGCTGCGAAAGAAGAAATTTTTTTTTTTTACTTACAAGAAACATTCGATAAAAATGAACCGATAATGTAAATTAGATGTACACGATGATCAGTGGTCATATGGGAAGTCTGCCGATTGACAATCGAAAGGTCGCGAGTTCAAGACCCAAGAATTCTTTTTTTCTGTTTTTTTTTTTTTCAAATTTATTTTCGCAAACACTTTCTCGTTGTACATATGACAACGAAAAAGTTGCTGCGCAAGAAGAACAAACATTTTTTTTACTTACATGCAGGTTTTGACAAGCATACTTTGACAAGCTATTTTGGACAGCGATGAACAAATAGTTGAAAAATCTGGTTGTCTGTATTGAATTCTTCTCACCTTATTCTCACCTTCTTTTTCACCTTATTCTCACCTTATTCTCACCTTTCTTTGTTTGTTCAGGCCTTTACTTTGTTTAACTTTAAAAATAAAATTAATCGCTTGTCCCGGCTTTTCTCTCAGCCCTTGAGAGTTTTTAAGCCGAGACAAGTCAGATATTTTACCGCAGACTATTTGTTTTATTTAAGGACCTTTCACTCACTCATCCCTGTTCCCTGCTACCTTTCGGGAACTCACTATCTTCAGAACAAGGTAATTTAGTACTACAATTCACAACATGGTGCCACGGGTGAGGAGTGAGTGATTGGACTTCTTTTTCTCTAAATTTTCTTTGTTGTTTTTATTATTGCTTTTTATTATTGCAAGTATTTTTTAAATTTTATTATTTAAAATAAATTTGTTGTAATTGTCGAACGACATGGCTACTCCTACAATATTGAAGGAATTGACTGCGATGCAAACCGCTCGAGAATCGGAGATAGAGAGTATGCGCGCACGTTTAATAAATAAACCAATTGAATCGATCAGTAAAGGTATGGTGCAGGCCAGAATCGAGTCGATTAAGGAGATTTGGGCGGAGGCTCGGAAAACGCATAGCGATATACTGGTTAGAGATGAAGCCGAGAGCGACGCGTATGTAGCTGATAATTGGTTTGATCGCATCCAGGGCGTTTTCGAGAACGCTCTTGACGAATTTTTGACTCTTGCTTCTCGTTTTGAAAAGGCCGAAGGCGACACTACTCTCTCGGAGGCTGGTTCTGAAGGTCGTGTTTCCATACTTCCACGCATTCCGCTGACTACCTTTTCAGGAGATTATGAGGATTGGGCAAGTTTTTGCGATTTGTTCACTAATCTGGTGCATGAAATCCCTCGTCTGTCTGACGCTACCAAATTGCAATATTTGAAATTGTGCCTGAAGGGTAGCGCTGCAGAATTGATCAAGGATGTAACTACTACCAGTGCCAATTATGCCAGCACGTGGCAGGCATTAAAGGTTTGTTATAATAACCCTCGTCTCATTATAAATAAACTTCTACACTCGCTTATGAAAATTCCTTATTTAAAAAGGGAGTCGGCTACACAGTTGCGTCCGGTCATCGATGAGGCTCAACGCATCATTCGCACATTAGCCAATTTAAAGCTCCCCGTCGAGTCTTGGGATGTCTGGCTCGTCTTCCTGTTGTCCGAGCGTTTAGATTCCGAGTCACGAAAGTTATGGGAGGCTGAACTCAGCGAAAAAGATCGCGAAAACGAGAATGATGAAATTGGAGAGAAGACGGAAACATTCAGGTCCCATCCAAGGCTTTCGGATTTAATGAGGTTCCTCGAGAAAAGAGCTCAAGCCTTGAGCATTCTCGCTTCTGAGCGAAAGGCAGAAAAGAGACCAGCTTCCACATCCCTCTCCGCTCCGCAAGCACGTAAGATTTTTCACACTAGCTCTAGTCAGGGTTCCTCTCGACAATCTCTTCAATGCCAGCTTTGCGATGGATTCCACTCATTGGCGAAGTGCTACAAGCTCAAGGATAAGAATCCATCTGAACGCCTCTCCACGGTGAAACGATTAAGGGCATGTTTTAATTGTCTGGGAGCTTACAGAGTTAACGCCTGTCCGTCTTCTGGACGTTGCTCTGTCTGCCAGAGCAAGCACCATACGCTCCTGCATCTTAAACCTCTAGGGAATTCTCACACTCATACCCATCCGAATATACAAGGTACAAAAAATGCTCAGCCTCCAAGCATTAAGTCAGACTCAACATCGGTGGTTAGTGCGCACTTTTCTGGAATACCAGTTTCCAAGCGAAGGATCATTCTTGCTACAGCTCGAGTACAGGTGGTGTCTCCAAGCGGGGAGAGCACATGGGTTCGCGCGCTACTTGATCAAGGTTCTGAGACTTCGCTAATCTCTGAGTCGATCGTGCAACTGTTAGGTCTGCCAAAGCAACGAACGTGTGTGCCATTGTCAGGGCTTGGGGCGAGTCTAACGGGGACGGCCCATTCGATTACGAGGATTGTCCTGAGATCGGCTGTTAACCCGAATTTCCATTTGGCAACGGACGCTCTTATTCTTCCTCGCCTCACTTCTGAGCTTCCAAATGAGAGTATCGATAATTGCAATCTATAGTTATTCGAACGACTCGATTTGGCAGATCCACAACTTTTCGTGTCAGCAAAAGTCGACCTTATTATAGGCGCCGACATCTACGGACAACTGCTTCGCTCAGGTTTGAGACGGTTCCCTCCTTCGCAGCTCACAGCACAAAACACGGCTCTCGGTTGGATCGTCTCCGGCTCCATGCAGGAGGTCGCGCCACGGCGGGCGGAGCAACTCGGTGCTCAAACTCCAATGCAGGTGTTGCATTGTGCTTCTGAGCAAAATTGAGATTTGACATTGCAACGATTCTGCGAGATCGAGGGGTTACCAACACCCTCTTCCAAGTTGAAGCCCGAAGATGAGCAGTGCCAGCAGTACTTTCAGCAGACACACCGTCGCAATTCAGCGGGTCGATATATAGTGCGACTTCCCACAAAATCGGGTCTACCTTCCGTTGGAGCAGAAACTCGGCAAATGGCGCTCGGATCACATGCTTCCATTCATCGCCGTTTCGCTGGTGACAATAAAGTAGCTGAAGCTTATCGACAATTCATGGCAGATTATGAGAGGCCATATGATACGGATCCCAAATTCCGAAGTTGAACGGGCCACAGCGTGGTATTTGCCTCATCATCCAGTGGTGCAGACGACAGCCGACGCATGGAAGCTGAGGGTTGTGTTCGATGCTTCTCGTCGTACTCGTGAGAGCCATTTCTTAAATGATTTTCTGTTCACGGGGGCCCCCCGCCAAGGGGATCTCGCGTTAATCTTGCTTAATTGGCGCAAGTATCTTTTCGCTTTTACGGCCGATATCGTAAAGATGTTCCGGCAGATCGACGTATGTCCAAAGGATCAAGATCTCCAGAGAATCGTGTGGTCACCCGACGCTGAATCGCAGCCTGTCGATTATCGCTTAACAGCGGTTACCTACGGCACCGCTTGCGCACCGTATTTAGCTAGTCGCACGCTCATGCAGTTGGTCGAGGACGAAGGCATGAAATTCCCCCTCGGGACTGAATGTCTAAAATCCGAGACTTACGTAGACGACGCCTTTGCTGGCGCGGATGATATCCCTACGGCGATGCGCAAAAGGATCGAGCTCAGCGAACTTCTTGGGGCAGCAAACTTCGAGTTGGATAAATGGGCTGCAAATCACTCCAATCTCCTTCCTCCACAATCAACGCAGGGGCTAGTAAAGCAAATTGAGGCTGATAAGTCGGTAAAGACACTTGGGGTCCAGTGGAATACTGGCCAGGATCAATTCCGGTTTAATCTCCCTGATATTGAAGAATTCTCGACAGCTTTGACGAAACGAGCTGTTCTCTCGCGTATTGCTCGTTTGTTCGATCCTCTTGGTTGGCTATCTCCTATTACCGTAATGGCGAAGATTTTAATGCAGGACTTGTGGATCCAGAAGTGTGATTGGGACACCCCACTGCCAGAAGAACTCTGTGAGAAGTGGTGTAATTACTGCAAATCCCTAGCCAATTTACCATCTTTGGCTATAGATAGGTGGCTCGGTGTTGCTTCAAATAGGTCTTATCAGCTCCACGGATTTTCAGATACTTCCTCTCGTGCGTATGCAGCCGTGATCTATTTGCGAATCGACCACGGAGATGGTCAATGTAGTGTCTCATTGCTTGCGGCTAAAACAAAGGTTGCTCCGGTTAAGACGGTCAGCATACCGAACCTAGAATTATGTGGCGCAGCTCTCCTCGTCATGCTCGCATGCTATGTTCGAAAGCTAGACTTCCTCGCCTCATTATCAGTCTGCGCGTGGTCGGATAGCCAAATCGTGCTGACGTGGTTACGGAGGCATCCGTGTCATTGGAAAACCATCGTGGCTAACAGAGTATCGTATATTCAGACTGAACGCCCTTCGGCTACGTAGTCGCACGTACCCACAAAGGAGAATCCGGCGGATTTAGCAACGCGTGGTTTAGAACCGGCTGCGTTATCAAAGACATCTCTCTGGTGGCACGGACCTTCTTGGCTATGTCGAGGTCCCGAGCACTGGCGAAAGCCAGCTGAGGGTCGACGAGTTCTTCACGCTCAGACTCCTCTTATGGAACCGGAAATTTTAACTCGATTCTCTTCTCTTGATCGTGTCACACGGGTGATTGCGTTCTGTATACGGCCTCTCGCTAATCTGCGTAGGCGAAAGCAGGGTAAAGAGTAGGCTCCACCATTCCTTACTCCCCAGGAACTGTCTGAGGCTCGTCGCATCATTATTCGTTTGTCGCAGGCGAGCAGTTTCTCCTCAGAGATCGAGGTGCTGAGGGCAGGAGGAAGGGTTTCGAATCGCAGCAGACTCAGCAAACTAAACCCATTTTTATGCAAGGACAATATTTTACGAGTAGGGGGTCGACTAACGCATTCTGGTCTCTCTTTCGAGCGTAAGCATCCACCAATTTTAGCACATCAGTCTGCGCTTAGTTCGTTGTTCGTACGCTTCGCCCACAGGCTCTGTCTGCATGGTGGGCCCACGCTGACCGCTAGCATATTGATGCAGCAGGTTTGGATTGTAGAAAGGAACAAATTAGTTAAGTCTTGTATACACAAATGTGTGACCTGCCAGCGTGTCAAACCGCGTGTGTGAGTGTGTGCGTGTGTGCGTGTGTGCGTGTGTGCGTGTGTGCGTGTGTGTGTGTGTGCGTGTGTGCGTGCGTGCGTGTACGCGTGTGTGCGTGTGTGCGTGTGTGTGTGTGTGTTTTTTTTTTTTTTATTTAAGAGGGGGGAAATGCGTTACGCACCGTAGGTGTAGTGTGGCGCGCACCCGTGTGTCGGACTCTGCACTATGTGCCCTACCGACTAAAACCCTTAACCTCTTATCGTCATTGGCCTGTACTGTCCCCGCGGAACCGCCGTTGAGCATTACTTCGCAGGGGTGGCCTCAGCCTTCCGGCTCTTCCACCGGTGTGGGAAGTCTACCCGCTTCGTGCATTTTCAGCGAGAAGTCATCGCTGTTGCCTCGGCTCTCGCGCTTTCCTTCTCATCTGTTCCTTTTTTCTCAGCTCCGTCATCACTTTTCTGGCAAAGCTGCTTGCCGCGGCCCAGTTTTTGTCTGTCCCCAACATCCGCTCTACCAGTGTCTCAGGTTCAGGTTTCGCTCCGATCAGCTCCTCCAGCTGCTGTCGCTCCTCTTCGAAGCGTGGGCACCGAAAGAATACATGCTCCGCATCCTCCGGCACGCCACATCCCGCCGGGCAGTCCGGTGTGTCCTCGTGCTTAAACTTATGAAGGTAGGCCCTGAAGCATCCGTGGTTCGTCAACATCTGCGTCAGGTGGTAGTCGACCTCCCCGTGTTTGCGCCTTAGCCATCCATCCACCTGGGGGATCAGGCGGTGTGTCCATCTTCCTTTTTCAGACGCGTCCCACTTTTCCTGCCACCTTTGGAGGCTGTCCTGTTTCAGAATCTTCTGAAGCGCCTGACGCTCACCTGGGGTGGTGCCCCGCTGCTCATACAACTGCTTTCTTTCCACTGCCAGCACCTCAACGGGCATCATACCCGCGATGACGCACACAGCGTCATCGGACACTGTGCGGAAGGCGCAGGATACACTTAGGGCACTGAGCCGATGGACTGCACCGACTTTCCTCCGATATCTCTCGATTTTCAGAACGTCGCCCCAAATGGCTATTCCGTATGTAAGTACGGACGTCACGACTGATGCAAGGAGTTTCCTCCTGCCTTGCCGAGGGCCCCCGATATTGGGCATGAGGCGCGCCAGCGTTGTTGCCACTTTTGCCGCTTTGGCAGTGGTGTGTTCCACATGCTGCTTGAAGCTTAATCTGGAGTCTAGCATCACTCCCAGGTACCTGATGTACGGCTGGGAGGTGATGGTGTATGCTCCCGCGTCGAGAGTTATCGTCTCCAATTGTTTCCTGCTTGAGAAGAGCACCGCTTCAGTCTTGTGGTCAGCCAGTTTTAGGCCAGCTGAGGACATCCATCGCTGTACTCCATCATACGTGTCAGCAAAGATGCGAATGCTTTCTTCCAAGTGCTTCGTGACAATTTTGAGTCCCGCATCGTCCGCAAACGCTATCATCTCTGCCTCTGGCGGTAGTTTCAGCTTCAGCAGGTCGTTATACATTATATTCCACAAGAGAGGACCTAGAACTGAGCCCTGAGGAACTCCCCCGGTAACTCGGTAGCTGCGAGGACCTTCCTGGGTGTCGTACATCAATTTTCTATCGCTGAAGTAGCTCTTGATCATCCTCCTCAAGTATTTCGGCGTCTCCAGCCTGTCCAGAGCTTGGCATATGGTGTCCCATTTGGCCGAGTTGAATGCATTCTTGACGTCAAGAGCTGCTAACGTGCAGTACTTCTTGCCGCCTCCCTTCCATCGTGCGCCAGCGATTGCTTGTTTTGCCCCACTGACCACGTGGTTAATTGCATCAATTGTCGACTTCCCTTTCCTGAAGCCGTACTGGTTGCCCTCGAGGGAAGGCCCACAGGCTGCTTCGATCCGGTTTTGGATAATCCGCTCTAGGGTTTTCCCCGCTGTATCCAGCATGCACAGTGGGCGGTATGACGACAGGTCGTCAGGTGGTTTATTGCCCTTGGGTAGGAGAACAAGTCTCTGCCTTTTCCATCGCTCAGGGAACGTTCCCTCTACGAGGCAAGTGTTGTACATGTCTAGGAACAGCTCCGGGGCTGCTTTCATTGCCGTCTTCAAGGCGATGTTGGGGATGTTATCCATACCCGGCGCCTTGGCGTTGCCTACTTTGGCGCAGGCTTGAAGCAGTTCCTCACGAGTAACTGGAGGGATGGTTTCTCCTTCTTCTTGTCCTACTTGGTAGATAAAGGGCTCCTGTGTGGGGAAAAGCGTGGTCACGATCTTCTCCAGTTGGTCGGGGCATGTGGGTTGTTGTTGTGACTGGCCCTTGAGCTTAGTCATTACGAGCTTGTACGGCCTTCCCCACGGGTCATTGTCCACCTCCTCGATCAGCGTGGTCCAGCTCTGCCTTTTACTACACTTGATAGCTTTTGTCAGTTTGGTTTTGGCCAACTTAGATGCCACCTCCAGTGCGGCAAAGCTCGGTTTGTTCCTGGCTCGTTGTGCCAGCCTTCGCGCTTGGTTGTTTTTTGCACGAAGCTGCGCTATGGCGTCGCTCCACCAGTACACTGGCGTGTGCGGGTTTCCATTCCTCCGACGGGGCATGGCGGCGTCGCAAGCTGTTGCCACTTTTATCATGACATCGTCAACCTTTTCCTCTGCTGTTGTTCCCGCAGCGCGGCCATTCTCAATGCATGCGCATAGTGCGTCTGTATCGAATGCATTCACTTTCCAGCCAATGAACTTTTTTTCCCTTAGTGCTTGTCTTTCCCATCGTTGTTGCCTGACGATGTTCCATCTGATAGCCAGGTGGTCGCTTAGAGTGCAGTATTCCATCACACGCCAGTAGTTGCCGCTTTTTGCAAGGCCGCTGCTTACAAATGTCAAGTCGATGAATGAGCTCTTCTCGCCTCTGACAAACGTCGGCTGATCTCCCTCGTTGAGCAATGTGAGGTTGAGCACGGAGAACGCTTCCAAGAGCGTTTGCCCCCTCTTTTTCGTCTCTCTGCTACCCCATTCCACCGCCCAAGCGTTGAAGTCGCCGGCTATGGCCACTGGGCAACGGTCTTTGGCGTCCATGACTAGCCGATCCAGGCTTTCTTCGAATTCTTCCTGCGGCATGCTAGGTGGCATGTAGCAGCTGTACAGATGTACGCCATTTATTTTTGCTCTCACGAAGCAATCTTCTGTATTCCTCATAGTTTCTTGGAAAGGGTGTTTTCCACAGGCCCAAATGGCAGCTAGGCCTGTTGCGTCCACCTTCCACGAAGGAACATCCAAGTTCCTATGTTGATCGGCAATTAGGACTGCGTCGATCTTTTCCTCACGCACCGTCTGCATTAGCCGGTCTTGAGCTGCCTCACAGTGGTTGAGGTTTAACTGCAGGATTTTCAGCGCCATTTTTTCAGTTCCGCCTGGTACGCCTTCATGTACGCTGGGCACTTGTTGCTTCCAGTTACATGATTTGTCTTCTCTCCACCGTTCTCCTTGCAGAGAATGCAGCAGACCTCTGCGTTGCATCCGTCGGCCTTATGTCCGTCAATGCCACACTTCACACACAGCTTTGATCTGTCCACTGATGAGCGGCAATTTCTAGCGATATGGCCGAATAGCCAGCACCTGTAGCACTTAGTTGGTCGAACCACCTCCCGCACCCGACAGCCTTGTGTGCGTGCGTGCGTGCGTGCGTGAAAAGCGAGAGATTTAAAATACCAATTGAGCTGAGAATATTCCTCAAATAGTTGTTAGTTTTATAAATCTCGCGCAATGAGATTACTTGGTGTCATGAATTGGGCTATTTCCAGGGGTTCTTTAATAGAAGTGACACGAAGTAATTTGATTGACGAGTCTTAGCACAACTAGAGTATTCTAGAGAAAATTTAGATCAAATCGATCCCTTTAAAGCTTTTCTCGAGGAAGACAATAGGTCAAATAATCAACGTCGCGCTCGGCATTTTATATGGCTCTAATCTTGTTAAACCGAAAGATTTCGTCTTCGAGTTAACGTTCACTTAAATTTCAAGATTATACACACGTGTGTGTGTGGTATTAGAGCTGAAATCTGCGTGACGCGGGCAGGGTTTGGTTCGATACCACGGCCTGCGCGCATATACGGGTGTTGGAGTATGTTTACTGTTTTTCTCTATAGGCGCCGAGCGAGACTCGGAGTCTATAGCGAAACGTTGCGCGGTCCGAAATATAATCTGCTCGATTTAATCGAGGATTATTTCTAGGAACGCTTGCGAAAATGAGAAAAAGAAATGATGGATATACCGGGGACGTCGCAATGACGTAGCCGGTATTTCAAATAGTGGAGTGGCAGAATTGATGTGAGAGTCATTGCAATAACGCAGCTTACAGGAATCGTAGAGGATTGCGGTTTTTTGATATTTTCAAAGGAAAATAGGGGTCAATATTGAGGCCTATTTCTATTTTACAAATGGATTGTGGGGGTTAGCGCAATGCTACGGCTCACGGAGCTGGGCGTGCTCACGGGAAAAACCAACTGAGTAGTGCGATATCACGACTATTGGGTGAGCTGGGCTGTCTCAAGAAGATTTTAACAAGGGTCAGAGCAATTCTGCGGCTTATCAAAATCAGTAATATTTAAAATCTAAGGAATACTTTCAGGTGTGAAAAATAGTGGTAAAGTGAACCCCGACTACTGCGAGTGGCTGGCTTTTATATAACTTGCCCCCCTCCCAGAGGGTTGTCTGTTCGATCGGCGTTTTACTTTGAATTCGTGTGAGGTGTCCCCGAGATGTGTTGTCGCGAACCGTCGGTTTAAAGTATCCACGGTCGCGAGGAACGTTATTCCAGAATTTCTCATGGGGGGCGGGGGGTATGGAGTTCCGTTGCAATACGTCGATGGCTCTGGCGACCTACAGCCACCCCCGGATTTAATGAGATATCTCGGTGTTGGTAGCGTTGTAAAATATAATTATAAAAAATATCAAAACTATGATACTGTGGTATGTGGACACCTTTGTCTCAATTTTCTAAGTGGTGCACTATAAAATGTGCTCTCACATAGTTCAGAACTCCAGTTCAACATCAGCTACAATGCGTGATTCTTTCACATTAACGCTGTCAGGCACGTCCTTGGTGTTAGAAGCTTACTATTTTCCTTCTATTGAGATGTCACCTTTCAAAAATTATATTCGAGTCTCGCTGAGCTACTGACTTTTAACTCGATTCCCAATATCGATATGGGAAATAACAAGTTTTATGTAAGAGAAGGAGTCACCACTATACCAGCAGGGACCTGTGAAATTTAAAATATTGAGAATTATTTACAGAAAGTATTGTCTCCTCGCAATATTTCGATCAGTCTGCGACCCAATAACAACACTCTGTGTAGTGAATCAAATACTATCAATCTAAAATTTCATTCCAAGAGATTCTATTGGTCAACTGTTGGGTTTCACACCACGAAAACTCGATGCCAATGTCACTCATATATCCAACCTACCTATAACCATTCTCAAAGTCAACTTTCTACGAGCTGAATGTATTATCACTACAGGTGCATACATCAATAAACAACGTGTGTACACGATTCACGAATTTTTCTCCGTTGTCCCACCGTGATATAAAATCGTTGAAGTACCCACGCATGTCATTTACCTTCCGATCACCGTTCAAGCTATATACTATCTTGACTTGAAAATTGTTGATCAAGACGGACAATTGGCGAATTTCCGCGAAGAGATTATAACGATAAGATTACATGTAAAATCCTGAAATTGGTATTGTATTTGAAATCAAAATAGGTAAGAGTTAGAAAAGTATGCCGATAACAAGAATAAGTATAACTATTTCATGAATATCTTTTTTATTTCGAGCACATCACAAGTTCATTTGGCCCAATGCCAATTGACGAATAAAAGTGGCGAATTGCCCGGTTTTTTGAAAATCCACTCATCAGTTAAACTCGAAATAAATGGTGAGTGGATTTCCACTCATTATTCAAATTCGAAAAGATAATGAGTGGGAATCTATTTATTTATACTTGAAATGAATTATGAATGGTAATAAAATTATCATTTATAACTGAAAAGATATTGAATGAAATACGACTCATAATTTTAAGCAAAAATAAATACTGAGTGAAAAACCATTTTGTATTTAAATCGTGTATTTAAATAGTTTTCCATTCGAATGTGCCTATCCCTGGTGCCAAGCACGAACTGATTCTTACAAGGGCCAATACCGATACTAATGCGATTGTACAGTCAGCTCCAGCTGTTGGCGCAGCGGAAGAGCAATTCAAATTTCTCTGCTTAAAATCGAATAGATGATATCTTATATCAATCTTGCTGATCGACGAAAAATTCAGTTACCCAACTATATCGCCAAGGACAAACCCATTTCGCTTAGTTTCCGTGCATGGGAATTGTACTAGTATCCACTGTTGCCGGCTACATCGAAACACATCTGGCCAGTGGAATCCTCCACGCAACTCGAAAAACCTCGATACATTATCGCACGGTTTCAGACCGAACGAAAAAATAGTGCCACTAAAAACAACAGTTATTTCGATCATTGTAAAATTGGAAATATCAAATTGTTCTTGAATTCACAAAGTTATTCTTACGGCAATTTGAATCTTGATGTTAGATGTAATGAATATGCTTTACTCTACGATATCTATACCAACTTTCAGACCGCTTACCACAGCATGGATTCAGAATCACTGCTCAACAAAGCTGACTTTTTAAAATACGCACCGCTTATTGTCATTGATTGTTCTAAGCAGAATGAGTTCTTAAAATCAGGCCTGGTCGACATTCGTCTGCAGTCCGAGTCCGTGGAATACTTTCCTGCTGGAACATCGGCTTATTGCTTGATCATTTACGATAGAATAATCGAGTACAATTGCATAAGTGGAAATGTAAAAAAAATTGTATAATATTAGGATCTATTTTACTTAAAGTCTTTGTATATGTAAGCGTTTTTGTATTTATTATAATAAAATATGTATAATCCATTACATTTTTACGTATTCGTTAAATTCCTCATACAAAACGGGTGTTTATTTTCTTTTTTCAACATCATTCATAGATTCCAAACTGTTCTTCAAAAATGTGGATAAAGTTGTCTGCTGTTGCTGCTGCTGCTTTTTTCCCTTAAATCTGAGTCGTTTGAGAAATTCTGCACTCTCTTGCAATTGCCGCAAGTCTCGAAGAAAATCCCGAGCCGATTTAGGTGGATTATGACCAAAGTATCTGGTGATAACAACATCGTAACCACAGAGATATGGTGGAAGTCTGCAGAGAAGTCTGACTTCCTCAGGTGTTAAATTGTCCATTGTCACGACTACTGGTACAATATCAGAAAAAAATACTTTATTTTTCATATTTATAGAGAATTAATGAAGAGTGTTTTAATTCGGTTCACAAATCAATAAAATTATGATACATTAGTATACTTAGAGAAAGTTATTTCACAAGGTGGAAAAATAAAATGCTCAAGATTCGATAGGTTGCACAGTGATCGAAGGATGTTACGGAAGCTCTCTCAGGGAGCGAATTTATAGACCGTAATCATCCATCCTCCTTCAAAGAAAGACTATTCTGTCACTTCAAAGGGCAAAACATTTCTTCTAAACAGTTTGATAACATAAAAACAATAATTAACCTAAAAAAAACATCACTCCGATTCGCGGATATGACCTTCTAGACTTTCCCAGAAACAATGCGCGCAGCGGCTTTCCAACAGTTCCTCGAATCGTCCACACCCCGATCCGCTCAAAGTACCCTCCATATATTACCCGGAAAAAATACATACCCCCACTTTCACCCAATAATACACGCGACGACTTGTTAACGATTCCCCGAACTGTTTATATCTTCGAACAACCGTCCAGATAAAAATTATCAAGGGCATCCCCTCCATTACACCCAAGGTCTCCACAACGTTCTAGAACATTTTATCCTAAAGAACACCCCCGCACACCTCAACCCTCTCGCCCACTTTATCCAAAACTCCCCTTGTTTCACTACTGACAACAACATGAACTCTGCGATTGATTCGCCGATCGTTCAGGTGTACGGTCCTGGAAGATATTTGGCTTCGTTTAGATCGTAGCCGTTTTTGGTTCGTAGGTTTTTGAGTCCTGGATAGAATCGAGATCGGATCCCTTCGGGCGCGCCAGATGGAGTGACAGATCTTAAGATCGGATTAAAAGTCAAAGTCCATTTGAGCATCCATTTAGGAACACCATCCAGACTGAAATATTCTATCCGGGACTACAATTCGGACATCATTCGAAATTGCCATCTGGTTTCGACCCCTGAATTTTTCTTTCTGGTCGGGTAGCATAGTATTAATATTACATAAATAATAATTCAACTGCAATCTAAAAACAAACGGAAATCAGTTCAAATCCATACAGTCATATCCCGATATAGAGAATTGTACTTTGTGATACAAATACGAGAAAGCGGTGTTTTCGAAACAGGTTGAACAGTTGACCGTATGAGCTGAATTGAGAGCTATAAGGGCATGAGGCAAAGCGTAAGTTAGCGCTGCTAGCCTCCGAACTGCCATCAGAAGACCGCTTATTTGTAAGAGTAATTAATATTATTTATTGCAATAAATGCATGAAAACTCCTTCTGTTTATACCTGCAGGGTGGCAAAGGCGCAGGAAAACGAAACTAGGTAAAAAAATACGTTTTAATGTAACTGGTTCAAAAAATGAAGCGAAAAAAAGATGCTACTGAGTATACGCAACACGTGACTTTCTTATCACATTTGTAATTGGCATGATGTTGTGAGCATGAATTTTCTAGGGCATATGCCAAGCTAGACGAATAATAATTTCAGAATTACGTACATTAACTGTAAACTACGTTTCCCGTAATAAATTGTCGGGTATTACTATTCGAAATTCAAGCTCCAGCCCGCGCTCGCAAAGAGGCATGCGTGAAAATTTTCGCGCCTTCACTCCACATCGCTCTCTCGCCCTGGTGGTGTTAACCTGTAGACTGTCAGGTATTGATTGAATTTATTCACCTTCAAAAATTTCGAAATGATCGGACTGTAACTTAAATATATCTTATAGGAAGGTCCAATCATACCTAGAGACTATATATAGACTTGCCGGTGGCTCACGGTGAAGAAATAATTCAACATCAATTTTCCCCTCTAAAATTAAACGAATTTGTTCGAAATTTGGCACTCGGCGGTTTTTGAGGTCGCTGATTACGAATCTGGTGTTAGTTATCAAATATTCAAAATGGCGGATCCAATATGGCGGCAATGTCTTTGAATATTCAGCTCATTCGCTTGAAAATTGTCATCTGGGTTTTTGGAGTCATTAGTTACGAATCTGAATTTAGAAACGAAAGTCTTTTGAATATTTTCGGTAATTTTACAATTTTATATGTATATCTCTCCTTCAGCATTACTCATAGTCAATGACGAGGACATAGAGAGGTTCTGTGGCTCCATTTTTTTTTGTAATTATAAAATTTTCAATTTTTCTTAACAATTTTTTTATGAATCCACTGATATTATTTTTTTTATAACTTTTAATCTTAGAGCTGCAATATCTTTCCACTCTACGGTAATGTAGTTTTTGTGTGGTACGTTTTGAAGCAGGGTGTAATGCACGGATCTACATGGAAAATGTTACACTCGTAAATAGAACGCCATTTGCTTCCTCATAGAGGAAGCTTTGTTTAAATAAAAAAATTTTTTTTCGAGATCTTGATGTCAGTATGCTTAGAATCAAGTAAAACGTCGAGAAAAATGATTTAGAAAATGTGTGTGTATGTGTGTTTCAGGGACCGAAAATTCAAACTATTTCCAATTATTTCCAAACAATTAATTCCTCTTCAATTGCTGTAATTTTGAAGAAAATATATCTATGTATGCTGATTTTATAAAATTTAAAATTTTGTTGAAAAATGTCGTATACTCTCTAACTTTTGTAATAGTTCGCCGATATGGCTAAATAGTTGTTTATAACTAGAGAGACGATCAATGCTGTTTGGTATCGAATTTCGACAAAATCGGTAAAGCGGTTCGGATTTTATAGAATTTTGAATTTTTGTAAAAAATCCAAATTTTGCTATAAATCACGTCGAATCTCAGCAAATTACCTGAAATGTGCTACAAACGAAAAAAACATACAGCCCTACTGTGTACTAAATTTGGTGCTGATCGGTAAAGTAGTTCAAATTTGACACCATTTTCAATATTTGTTTGTGCCTAATAAAAATGAGATGTGCCGGTGATCTATTCATTTATTCAAAACAACAATGCAAAGTAGAACCTTGCACATTGCTTCCTCATTAAATTTTGCTCTTTACAAAGCTTCCTCTATCAGGAAGCCAAAATGAGGTACAATACTTCCTCGTAGAGATTTCTATGTAAAGAGCAAAATTTAATGGGGAAGCAATGTGCAAGGTTCCACTTTGCATCCTTTTTTATTTTGCTCATCAACCAAAGCTTGCACTGTTGCTAGATCCCGTTAGCTGGCATAAACAGCGACCCCGAAAACCCCTAAATACTAATTCTCAAGGAAATCAAACAATTTTAGAAAAATTCGTCCCCCATATTGAATCCGCCATTTCTTATTTTAAAAAACAAATACGAGATTCGTAATCACCGACCCCAAAAACTAGCGAGTATTCAATTTTAAGTGAATTCAGTGAATCATTTATTGAGTACTAGTATATTTAGGTTATTCGGCAGTCTACAGGTTAATGTTAGCACTACCATAGCTTGACAAGTCTATGTTACTTTTTAGCTATTCATATATAAAATATTCTAGATCTTCTGTTGTATATAAGACCTCCACCTGATTTAAAATTCATCGAAAAAGATAAGCATGTGGTAAAAACTACGATGTAATGGGTGTTTGAAGCTGAAAACTGTTAAAGATCAGTACTAATTCTTTTTCAGTAGAATTCTAACATATTCCTTTCTGTAACATCCTTGACTCTGTCGAGTTCATGTCGTGTAACATTTATGTTGGTGGATTTAATGAGTTTCGATAGAACCGGTGATTCGTAAGTATAATTAGTTGAATTACAATCAAACTATCGTGGGTGGTTGAAGTACTGCTGGCGCTCTTCTGACTTTGAGGGCTTCCGGGCTAATAGAGCAACTTTTCTCTGTTATATGATCGTAATCGTATCCAACGTTAATACCTCCGTCCTGATGGAACTTCCGCATATAAGTTTTTTTAGCTGTAGGTATTGTCTGTTGGTCAAACGGTGGTGGAGTTGTATAGAAATCATCGGCGGGAATGCTGCCCTCTTCGTCTTTCCCATACTGTCCATGCTTTATCTGAAATATCTTATATATTCCAAAGGCCACTAGTAGAAAGAGTAGTAGTCCAGCAGCTACGGTAAATGCGATAGCTCGTATCTCCGTTGGATCTCGTACAGTCAATATGATATTAGTCGAATCTTGTCCCTTTTCACTTTCGATTAACAGACTATAGATTCGTGCATCCTCTTTTTGTAAATCCCGAATTTGCAGCTTAGCCCAGTAACATTTCGTCACAACTTTATTTTCCGTAATCGGTTCCAGAGGAAGAGCTTCATATTTCGGACTAATGCTTTCACCTAAAAAGTATAAAAACATATATATGAATTTAATAGTTGAAGACCCGAGTTTCCTACAATAGAGTTTTTGAGAAAAGTCGATTTAATAAAAAATTATAATTACAGAGAGAGTCACAATAAATGCATGAATCAAGGAACTTATTAGGCACATAGAGAATACGAATTCTAATTAATTTATCGGTCGATTATGGAAACTTGCACATTTAGTTAATATAAAGTCTTTGCTTCGTTTAGTCAATTTTTCTCAACCATCTTAGATATGCTTCATTAATGACCAGAATTAAGGCTTATAGAAATTTCAGTGATTATAGGAATATTTGAAAATACATTGATTTATAAAATCCTTCAAGTTTTTAAGACAATGTCATTAAACTAAATCGCAAAAAAGTCCTGCGCTAAAGTTGTACACCCAAAAATGTCTGTAAATTATACTTATAATACAATTCATTGCGTTAAAAAATCTTACATTCAAACCTTATTAAATACATAACAAGAATTATAATTCTCTAATAGTGTAAAGACTTGCAGTTCTACAGAATGATGTGAAGTGTGAAGTAAAATGTCAATAATTTCACTTAGCGTAACCTTCAAATCAATCCGGTGAACAAATTTTAGTATTCCATATTTTATTTTATCTGTCAACGAGTGCATTCTGAAATTAATGTAAGGATTTTTATTTCGGGTCTTTATGATAAGATATGATTTGAAGTAGGTTTATGAGTCTTTGAATTTTGAAAAAGTCACTAAACAGTTGGTTACAGGAAATATAATTTTCACTGCATCCACAATCGCTATATTCAATCTAAAGAAAGTCTTTGCCGGATAAAATAAGAGATCGAACATGAAAATGGGTTTACCGATTCAATCTGGCAGCTACGATGCGTGAAAATTTTTACTTTTGACCTCACACCATTCTTGTGCACTATTCGTCTTGTAACGTGGTAAAATTTACTGCATTTACAACGACGCCCGACTCTCGATAGATGCATAGGGCTCGATTTAAACAAATCTCCTTTATTATTTCGGGTTTTCGATTATTTTATTTTTATTTATGTATGTACGCTGAGAAATGAGGATTATGGGGAGTTCCGCTGCGTATTTGTCTCCGTTCATCAGTCGCATCGGAAACAACGCAATGCCCGAGATGCCTCCTATTCCAAGAATATGTTGACTACCTCAACCAGCATATAAAGTTCAACACCCCTTTCGCATCAATAAACGAACACCGGTCTACTTTTCCGTCTTTGTGCTGTGCTGCATCGTCTCAATTTGGACTTCACGCGCCAGGACCTCTAATTATTTATCGCTTAGCATAATTAACGAAATGTTACGGTTAGCCGCCTGACTGATCGCCGACGAAGTTGATTGGGGTAGGGATGCGTAGACTCGTGCTACCATGAGCGGTATTTATTATTATTGCAAAAGACGAAAGATTGGAGGTTGCCGAGTCCCAACTGCAATGGATCTCCAGGTGAGCCCCGTTTCTTGGCATTTATAGTGATTCTTTTCGTTGAAGTTAGCAAAATTCCGAAACTTGAAGCGGTTAGTAGACTATACCGCAGCGTGGTTACTTCGCGTGTGAAAGTAGTCCACTTTATTTGGGTATTTTTGGAAGTCCCGTGTCGCTTGTTGTTTGCTGGCGCCTTCATTTTTGTTATTATCACATTTTTGTCGGGACTGAGTCTCGTAAAATGACTGCGCAGCAATGATTGTGCCGTTTGTAGTGAATGTGGTTCCGCAATAATTCATCTTCGGTGATTTCAGTAACCAAGTTTTCTTGGGGAGAGTGTAATTGTTGCGAAAATGATTAAACTCAACTGTTCGAGTGTAATTCGAGCGTATGTTAGAGAGAGGCGGTCGTGTCTGCTTCGCTTAGCGTGAGACGGGAGGAGGTGCGCGCGATCGTTTCGGTGAAACAACCCGTGAAGAAATTTTATCAGGGTTTTTCCAAGGCCCCGATTAATTTTCCCTAATTATATTAGGAGCCTGTTGGAGAAATAGCTAGCCTAAGAGCGCTCACCGAGGTCATCGTCGCGTCATCTCTTCAATAACTAGTGTCTCGCCCGTCGGTACGGCAGAGCGTCAGCAGACCACATGCGCATGTGTCTTAGATAGTCAATCGATGGGCTGTTGTGCGTCAATTCGCTGGTTTCACCGTAGTGACGTGCGGGCCACTCAAGATTGGCCGAGCGCATTTTCGATGATGCTCTCATTGGCTTTTGCCCTGTGCCTCTTACGTTATTTGTTAACCGGGTATTTCATGCGTGCTCTCCTTATTCTCTTTATCCCGAGAAGAAGCCTGTGCCGTTGTTCGCCCGGCAGTCCGTTCATGGCCAACAGTAATCGCGCACGTGTATTAGGAGCATTTGTATGATATACATCATTGTAAACATTACATTATGATATATATCATAATGTAATGATAAAATAAAGCGATCTCATCCTGTACATCAACACGTCAGCTCACATCTCAATGTGCTCGCGTCGTCAATTACGCGTAGACCGTTCTCATCAGGATGCCAAGAGAATAGATCAATAAAATCACTATCGGGTCTTGGCGACATATTGCGCTCTCAACACTCTCACGTGTTGTCGATCTCAACAATTAAAGTAATTAATAGTCAGTGCTCATTGTGTATCTCAAGTATTTTTAGTGACGTTATGTAAACAATAAAGTGCTTCTCTTTGACAACTCAACAACCAAAAGTCTCAACGTTCTTCTCCTACAGCTAATTTGGTCTTAGAATTCCGTACCAACGGTCACGCAAGGGGCAATTCGATTGTTCCAACATCAAGAAAATCAACCTACTATTTTCTAACATCGTTATTCTCAAACAGAGCTTTATGTGGAAGCCTTATAGGGTTATCTTAATGACGGTTATGCTTTTTTCGTCGGGGCCGTTAAAGGATAAATATTAGGGGCCTTTAAGGGTAACCCATTGAGGACCTTTTACTGTTAGGCTGACTGTTAGTGCCCTCTAAAGGCAAAATATTGAGGGCCTTTTTAGGATAAACGTTAGGGGCCTTCCAAGGCAACATATTAAGGCCCTAGACGAGAATAATAAATACATTTTTAGCATTCATTGCAACAAAATTATTTATTATATTATTTTAGTTTTTATAATACAATAATATAAACTCTGAAATGTTATTTTAATACTGAAAATATTTAACTTTAATGACCAGGTTTATTTTAAATAATGACAAGTTTAGGTTTTCATTTTTAAGAGGAGATCCTTGACTAGAAGATTGAAAAATAGATTTTTTTAGAATTTTTTAAGAAGGAAATAAACAACTTAACTCAGCGAATTTAGGGGTATATTTATCTACTTCTCAAAAATAATTTTTACCCTTCAAATACATGACAAAATATACCGCAAAAATCTCTGGGCTAAGTTGTTTTTTTCCCTTAAAAAAAAAATTCTCGAAAAAAGCTACTTTTTAGCCTTCTAAACTAGGGTCCCCCCTTGAAGCTTCGACTCGCTCAGTTTTTTGGGGGCGCACTATTTTTGCATCCTCCCTCCCAATCCTTTGCGTTATTCAACGCAGTTTCCAGACTTTGATTAAATGACTTTTCAATCATGCTCTCTACGTGAGAGTGGGTTGCTCGGATGAATTCTGAAAAAGATTATAAATTATATACATTCTGAAAATGTATATTAAATTTTGTCGATTGTTAAATACACTTTCTGAATAGTTTTTTATGGAAAAGACTTCTCTTGAGAACCAGTTTTTCTTCTGTTACTTTCAATTCTCTCACCGTCGTACACTTTCCAGCCAATGATTTGCCGAAAAAATGTTTCATGACTGCATTTGTCGTTCTTCTTGAGTCTTTTTCAACGATGCAATTTAACGCTGCAGTCTGTAATATATATATACATATATTTATTATCAGTGTATATTTTAAATATATTTGTGTACCTAAGTACTTAAGGTAGCTCTAGTGCTTCACACTAATCGATTTTCCAATCGAATCACGACTGTAAATCTTATATCTTATATATCAAGAAGTAATTTTGCTACCTGCTACGTGAGTAACTCCTGCTAATAAGTAAAAATTAGTACTGATTTGAATAGTGAAAAGGGCTGTAGCTACCTTAAGTTTTATGATAAATAAGAAACGTATTATAGCTTGAAACTTACGAAGTCCCGGCGAAAGTCGTCATCGTCTTTTAAACGCGCATCAAATTTGCGAAAATCCTCAAGTGAAGTTAATTTCTCGAAGCCATACTTTGCGGCAAAAGCATTTGAGGTCATTTTCTGACGTTTCGCGTTTAGTGAACGTTCCACAGTATGACGAAGTTCGCAGATTTCCTCGGATTGATTTTTGATTGCGGTGGTCAGATTCAACAGAGCCAGTTTGATAGGTTCATTTGCAACATAGAAATTCGATTTGCAAATAAACTGCTACCGATATGCACATAAAAGAAAAATGATATGTACAAACCGTTGGATCGAACAGTCCCACAGGCCATATTATTATTCCCATCGTAGTTGGAAGATGACGGCCTCTCAGTGACTGTAAGCTTTGATGTCGTATCGACCTCCATCTACATTTTCGTTTTAGGAGGAGCATTTTGAGGTCGCGATTTATTGCGACCCTTTTCCACTCCAGTTCTCTTTGCGTTACGCCGTGAATTCTTTGAATTTTTTTTACAAGAGTCTAACTCTGACGTGGACTGACTAGACTGCGTATCAGTTGGAAATATGACAAAAAAAAATTAATAGTATTAATTTAATTTCAATTAGAATTTTTCAACTTACTATCAGCCTCGGAAAGGTCGGAAGATTTTTTGGAATCCGTTTCTGATAGCAAATTCTTGGTGCTTCAAATTTCGTTGATACTCAGTGTTCGACTTTTTGTTCTTGAATAAATTCATCACATTTTTGGGTTTTTTATTCCCATCATTTTCCGTTTCTGTTGCGTATGCATACTCTTTTTTCTGAAGGACACGAAGTCTCTTTAAGCCCTCAGCTTGCGCTCTCGACGTGCGTGCGTGCGCGTGCATGTGCGTGTGCGAGCGTGCGTGCGTGCGTGTGTGTGTGTGTGTGTGTGTGTGTGTGTGTGTGTTTTTTTTTAATTATAGAGGAGGTTCCGAAAAATGCGTTTACGCATACCCAAAGGGTAATGAGGGACTCGGGCTAATGGCAATACCCCCTAAAACGTTCCTACTCTCGACTGCTTGTACCCCCCGCGGGAACCGCCGCAAGGCATTACTTCGCGGGGGCAATCTACGCCTCAGAAGGCCGTCCTATCGTTTATTCAGCATTTCGCTCTTTTGCTCTTCGGATGGTATTGAGCTTCTTAACTATGGACGGGGCGAGTGTTACCACCGCGTCCCACCCGTTCTGTGAGACGATCATGCTCCTCCCCATGCCCTCGGAAGTCGGGAGGCCTCCTGCGGCCCGATAACGTTCCCGTTCTTCCGCGAATCTTGGGAAATGGAAGAGAGCGTGTTCCACGTCTTCGTCGACACCAGGGCATGCTGGGCATTCCGCGCTTTGATAAACGCAGATTCGGTGTAAGTAGCTGCGAAAGCAGCCGTGCCCGGTAAGCACCTGAGTCAGATGGAAGGTGACGAATCCGTGTTTCCTGCTCGTCCACTCCAACACGTTTGGGATGATGCGGTGTGTCCACCGGCCCTCACTTGCTGAATCTCATCGGCGCTGCCATTCATTTGTGGTCCCTGTGGTTCACTGGCTACGCTCCTGGTCGATGGCGTCTTCCTCTGCACACTTTCTTTCACAGTAATTTTCGGCTCTCTCCGTTGCTAGCAAGTCTATGGGGGGAAGTCCCGCGACCACAGAGAGAACAGCGTCAGACACAGTTCGCCACGCATAAGCCACCCTTAGCGCGGCAATCCTCCACGCCCGTCGGCAAGTGGCTCCGTAACTCGCGTGACTTCTCAGAGCCTTGGCCCAGATTGGAGACCCGTAAAGTATTACGGAACTCACAACCGTAGCTAGAAGGGACCGTCGTGGTTGTTTGGGTCCCCCTATGTTGGGCATAATTCCCGCGAGCGCTCGAGCCACGTTCGCTGCTTTTGAGCCACCGTTCAAAATATGATTTTTGAAGGACAGCCGCGCGTCTATAGTGACCCCGAGGTACCTGACAGTGTCAGCCGTCTTGATCTTCGTATCTTCTACTGTGAAGGTGGCGTGGATTCTCTTTTTTGCGCGGGAGATGAGCGCCGCCTCGATCTTGTCCGCCGCCAGCTTTAGCCCATGGTCGCTCAGCCAGTCGGCTGCTACCTCGATTGCTTCATCACCGAGATGCTGTATTTCATTAATACTCTTCGCGACGACGACCAATGCAACATCGTCCGCGAAGGCAACCATTGACACCCCGCCTGGAAGGGACTGCCTAAGCAGACCGTCGTACAGGACGTTCCAGAGCAGGGGCCCCAGAAACGAACCCTGAGGCACGCCTCCCGTGATGTTGTAGGAGTGCTTGCCATCATCAGTGTCATAGAGTAGGGTTCGGTCTGTCAGGTAGCTCGATATGACCCTCCGTAGGTAGAGCGGCACTTTAAGGTGTTCTAGTGCCTCCATGGTCTGATCCCACCTGGCCGAGTTGAACGCATTTCTTAAGTCTAATGCGATTACAGCACACATGCGCCTGGTGTTCCGACTACCACTGATGGCGTCGGTGGCGAGTGTCGCAACTTGGTCAATGGCGTCCACTGTTGAGCGACCTTTCCGAAAGCCGAACTGATTGTCGGAGAGACCTCCGGCCAGTTCGAAGGCAGTTTCTAGCCTGGCACATATCACTCGCTCCAGTAGTTTGCCTGCGATGTCCAGCATGCACAGCGGTCGGTACGAGGATGGCTCATCCGAGGGTTTATTCCCTTTGGGGAGGAGTACCTCTGAAACTTCCACTATGCCGGGAAGATTTCTTCCCGCAAACACGCGGTGAATGTATCCCTGAATAAATCGGGGGCATTCAGCGCAGCGGCCTTTATGGCCACGCCAGGAACTCCGTCAAGCCCGGCGGCTTTACGGGCTGGGATTCTTTTGGCAGCCATCTTGAGCTCAGCTTCGGTGACGGCTGGCGGCTCCGTATCATCGACTGGCATCAGGCCAGTGTCGGGCTGCCTTTCCCGGTGTTTTGGGAAGAGATGGCGGACGACCCTGTCGAGGAAAGCCGGACAGGATGGGCCACTGCTACCCCTGGGTTTGATCTTGGTCATAACCGTTTTGTACGGTCGTCCCCAGGGATCGCGGTCCACTTCTGCACAGAAATTCTGCCAGCACTTCCTCTTGGCTACTTTAATAGCAGCCTTGAGCTCCTTCCGGTTTGCTTCATAGGCCGCACTTAGTTCTTGGTATTGCGGCCTATGCTTTGCTCTTTGGTTCGAGCTCGAAGACACTCTCGTCTAATTCTTGCGATGTCTTGATTCCACCAGTAAACTGGTGGACGACCGCTTCGGTTGGATTTCGCGGCCATGGAGACATCACAGGCCGCTGTTATGGCTTCTGAGAGGCTTCGAGCTCTTTCCTCGGCAGTTCCTTCAACCCTTATTTCTTCCAGAGATCAGATGAACGTCTCCTGGTTGAAAGTGGACGGTGCCCATCTCTTTTTCCTGCACTGACGCTGCAGTGGAGTTGTTCCGCTGGTCAGCTGGAACTCGTACACGAGGGCGTGGTGATCGCTGCCCGTTTACAGCTTGCTAACTCTCCACTTTAACTCTTCCCCCATCAATTTTGGGTCGATGAAGGTCAGGTCGATTATGGAAGACTTGTTGCCTTTGGTGTAAGTTAGCGTATTTCCGGTATTCGCGATCTCTAACTCCAGTGTTGCAAAGGCCTCCAGGAGGGCGCGACCGCGGTTGTTGGTCTACGCGCTGCCCCACTCTGTTGCCCATGCGTTGAAGTCCCCCCCGATTACAACGGGTAGGCGGGAAGTTCTTGCACTGGCAACAATGGCGTCGAGGAATCCTAGGAACTGATCGATGGTATCGCTAGGTTATATATAGCAGCTGTATAGTCTAAGACCAGCCACTTCCACCCAGGTGAGACCGGGTAGGGGTGCTGCTATTTTGTTGGATATGTGAAGAGGTCCACATACCCAAATAGCCGCCTTGTTGGTGGTATCGGCTACCCAGTTAGGTTCACTAAGATCCCTGTACTCCTCGCTGATGATGGCGACGTCGGCCTTCACTTCTCTGCCCAGCTGGAACAGCAGGTCTTGTGCCACCACACAGTGGTTTAGGTTTAGTTGGAGTACCTTAACCATCGCTGTTCTGTGGTCCTACCTGCTGCGTTGCTCGTTTGCCTGCGTTCGTACAGTCTACAGCCTTGTGGCCCTCCTTTCTGTATCGGAAGCATAGCCTCGACCGGTCAACCGCGCTCTTGCAATTCCTCGCGATATGCCCAGTGTCATGGCATTTAAAACAGCGCGAGGATGCTTCACGCAGCCGTACCCGGCAATTCACCCAGCCAATCTTTACTTTCCCTGCTTGCAGCAGTGCGTGCGTGCGTGCGTGTGTGTGTGTGTGTGTGTGCGCGTGCGTGTGTGTGTGTGTGTGTGCGCGCGTGCGTGTGTGCGTATGTGTGCGTATGTGTGTGAGGGCCATTATAAACAATATATACAAAACAACCACCATTATTCTTATGTGGCATTGTAGACAGATTTAAAAAAATAATAACGCCTCCAATTTCGGTTTGAAAAAAAAACAAAGAAATGATATTTATATGTAAAAATATAAGAACACATTAGTTGATAGTATTATTGAACTCGAAGACTATAATTCAGCTACGCAGTTAAGGGCAAAGGCATTTTTAGCCTTTGAACCAGAGCTGTAAGCTGCGTAAGCTAAAAATGACTTTACACCTGAATACGAAGACCAATATCTGTCATTGCAATGGACTGCATAGCAGAATTATAGTCTCTAGTAGCAATATTACTATCAATTAATGCATTTCTATAATGGAATATGTCAACGTTATTTATTTATTCTTTTCAAATGGAAATTGAAAACATTATTTTTATAATTTTCTTTTACACAATGCCCAATAACTATTATTAATTATGAATATCAAAAAATTTTAATCTTACTTGCATGTCCCAGCAGTTCGATTGGGAAAGCTGGCCAACTGTCCGGCAGATCAGCCCGTTTCTTAATTAGATCCCGAATTAGTTGTTTGTTTTCGGTATCATATGAAGGATCCATATAGTACGCCTCGCAAGTTCCTTTCTTCTGATTGTAGAAAACCCATGAGTTAGGAACGCATTCGATTGTCTTCGACCCATCTTCGTTGTACTCTCCAACGAAATGGATAATTTGGAACGGGCGTATCTCGCTTTCCACTGAAAGTAATATGAAGTGCAAAACAATGTCTTTTTAAAAGTTTTAATTGCTTGCTCCTTCAATCCATACATCCCCCCGTGTAAAAAAGTAAATTAATCATAATTAATAATCATTTTTATTCATTTTTCTCATAACGGCTTTAGATGTTAGGTTAGGTAGCACACAAGCAATTTACACTGAGTCAAATGTAATTATTACCGTTAAGATTCAATATTATTATTGTAATTAGGCGTACTTACTCTTGACTGGAAAAAGTTCAAACAATCTTCTTGAACTGGCAATTGATATTGCACAATTAATGAACTACACCAAATATGACGCCGACTGTTCGCTTCGCACATAATGCTTTGCCGGAACCGGCAAAATGAACCCACGTGGGTATGCCCTATCTCTCTCACTTCCTTTGTGGCCGCGTGTATGTAACCGCGTGTTAACATAACCTGAGCATTCAAGAACATTTATTTTCTTAACGAGCAATTGGTCTTATCACGATTATTAGAGTGTGATGGATCGTGAAAATCGCAAAAAAACGTGCACGTGATCGGAAACGTAAAAGTCGCATTTTGAAACAAGAAAATGCGAACCAATTAAAAACGATCGATGACGAGAATAGCCGAAGAACAGGAACTGGTATGTAATATAATATTATATATATATTGCACGAAGTGGGCTGTTTCGTGATATAACGAAAAAAATCTTTCATTTTTTGATAATGCTGTAGAGTGTCTGGAATATGAACGAATTATTTCAGATTTTTTAACCTTTCATTTCACCCAGAATTAGATAATGATTATCGATTTTTGTGTTGCTTTTTGATTTGCCGTTGTAACGTTTTCTGCACACCCAGTTACTGTTGCTGTAGAAAGTCGTAGGTTAAGACCTGGCACACGGTCCGCTGTCGAGCTCTCTCCAGGGCAACGGATTAGAATAAAGTTAGTTTAAGAACCGTTTTTGTGTTGAATTTGTGTGCTTGTTTGTTAGATGTAAGAAAAACTTTGTAAGGTCCGAGCTCACTGGTTTCGCAACATCTCGACCATCGTTGGAATGAGGAACCTGCGGGGTGGTATTAGTCCTCACCTTCACGAGGAGTGGACGTCGAGTGGAGGTTGGATTGTTCGGCGAGATCGTCAACTTCGTCAACAAACCCACAAATTTGAGGCAGAGGGCAGCGGACGGCTGGAAGCTTACCACCATCGCCCCCGCTCTGTCCGCTTAGAGCTACGGACCTCCACAATTTAACCGCCAACTTGAGGAAAGATGAGGTACCCGATGCTTGGTGGGAAATATCCTAAATGCCCCGGAGCAGCCCCTGGATTCTCTTTAGGTCCAAGGACGCTATGATGCTCCCGTACCAGATCCATCCTGCGGCGCTCTCGAGCCGTGAAGCGGCACATCCACCATCTGAGATGCCCACGGGATCTGCGGAAGAGCAGCGTTGTCCGGTACACGGTATTTACCGCACCGCAGGCTGAGGCGGGGCCACTTGAGGTTGTCGGAAAATTCTGCGATTCCCGGTGAGCGAAAAGCCTCTTAAATGGGAAAAGATCACACTAAAATCCTACTAGTGATCCGTTATCAGTTGCAAATAATGAGTTGATAAAATTTATTCCGCTGTCGGGTGTGGAGAACTCTACAACATTTTGTGTAATTAGAGTCAGCGTAATGAAGAGCAGAAATGAGCGACGACTTTTGATGAGGAAGGGAGACGATCGGCACGCATCGTTAAATTTCGGCAATTGAGGGCCGAAAGTGAGGATTAATTGTCCTAGTTGTCGCAAGACAAAGGACAATCGAGCTCTCTCTTCGCGATTACCTGTGATCGACAACGGACGTGTCGTAGTGCTTTCCGAAATTTAGGAGATCGGGGTCAGCTACCAGACTTCCTGGAGAGGATTGAGAAGAGAGTCGAGGATCAGAACCAGTGAGAGCCGTGAGTACCCGTATCCCGGGATTTATTCTGTCGTTTGCGGAAATATGATTGACAAATTACGATTTATAGGTTTTAAAAAATTAAGTTATTAGCGAATGAGATACTCGCGTAGATTAAGGCCCTGGAAGAGAGGCAGGAGTCGCGAAGGTGCTACTTGTCTCGTTTTGTCTTTTGTGCTGTCTAGAACTCGTGTTGATTGTTTAATGGTTGTATGGTGTAATGTAAACTGAGTGAGTTATTGAGTTATTGAGTCAGATGTAGTGATGAGAATTGAGTTAGAGATTTCCCGAGGTCGCCGTGCTGTCGTACCGGACTCAGTCTCCTTGGAGCATACCGGTGTTTTAGTATTGCCGTCCTAAGCCGGATTTCGGGAAAATAAGGTTCCGAAAAGAATTGAGTTTTCGAAAGAACTGCCGTAAGTTGAACGTTGAGCGGGCGAGACAAGTATCAGTCCGATCGTTATTCGCGCTGTCGCATTAGGAGATTGTTCCTACGAGGACTACGCGACTGTAATATTAAGTCTCAGCCGATTCTTTAGAGAAGAGAGCGATCGTGAGTCTTGCCGTAAAATCAGTTAGTGTTTGTCCGTTCTGTATACTTATTTATTTTCCGGTAAAGAGTCGAGCCGATCTGTGCGCTGTCGACCTTAGTGGCGACGATTATGAAAAATTATTTCTCGCAAAGTTCACTAGTCGGGAGTGTGAGAGCCCGAAGTTAATTGTCGGTTTATCGCTATCATTATTGCCGGAATAGCGTTCCTTATTGCTTGCGATGTATTATTTTTGGTACTATGAGAATTCGTAACCTTCACCTTGCGACTCAGTAAATTACTCGTTGAACTAAAATTTGCCCACTTTTCTTAATTATAAACTACACCCACCTAGCTTCGATATCATAATTCTTTGTTTTCCGATTCAAAATTCATCTTTTATTATTCACCATGTCCAATAGTTAATAAAACTTCTACATTGTTAATTGAGTGATTGTATTCTGACCATTATTGTGTGCGTGTCGGCCCCGCCCCTCTACCGTAAGATCCTGAGCTAGCGGCTAATGACCGTTGTTTTTCCTGCGCTGTCGAATTTAGCTAGTGGTCGAGTCAAATCGGTGAATTTTAGTTAGGGCCGTCTCGTGGCGGCTGGCGCCCTGGGAGACAGTCGCGGAAAATAGGACGAAGGTGCCGGAGAATTATTTTCTCGGTTACACCGTATATAAAAATGGATCTATTATACAAATACAATGTTGTAACATTTAATGAAGATCTTGAAAATTTGACACAATGGCAAAAGAATTAAAAATCGGGTTAAATACAAGAATAACTCTGGATGAAAATATACGATTTAAGGGGAAAAAGTCAATCAAAATAGTTTCTCTTTATTATAAAGTCTATTTTGTTCCTTACTGATGAGAAGATTTAAAAAAATCAAATGAAGATTATAACGAAAATAAATTGTTTTGACTAATTCGTCTCCCTTAAAACAATTAAATAATTTCGACATATCCCAGGCACCTACAGCACTCTCAGAGAAATAATGAACTCTATTTGTGACATCTTGAAATAGGGGTGGCATGTTTCGTGCAGAAGGACTTATTAATTCTTGCATCTTAAAGATTATTTGTAAGTTGTTTTTAAATGAACTATTTTTTATGACACGCGGAGGCTCCAAGCAATTTTCTAAAAATTGCCGAGTGCAAGATATTGACAGTGGAAAACCAGATGTCGAGGACACACAGAATGTATGTTGTCATCAATTGGATAACAAAAATTCACTTGTCGATAAGGACGAAACGGAGGAAGAAAATCCACAACATTCTCGCATGGATTTAGACTTCGATCATTTTGCAGAACCAACGATTGGAGATTTGGACTCACCAGAAATTGCGGAGCTACGTCAATGGCTATTGATTCAAACATAACTCATAAGCAATTGAGTGATTTATTGAATATTTTAAGAAAAAGATTATTACCTTATTTACCGAAGACCGCCAAGACGTTTCTATACACCACACAAGCGACTTACAATATTCGGGACATGTCAGATTTTTCGACGGATATAGAGCCTGGACAATTTGTTTATTTCGGAATTAGCCAAGGTTTGAAAACGTGCATAACCGATTACCACGTGGGGGATATTGAATTGGTTGTACATGTAGATGGTTTGCCTATAACGAAATCGGGGAAAAGATGCTTTTGGCCGATTTTAGGTAAGGTTTTCTATAATCCCGACATGTACAAACCTTTCACTGTAGCTCTTTATTGTGGAACAAGTTAACCGAAGCACTTAGAGGAGTATTTCGACGAATTCATAGAAGAATTAAACAACCTACTTCAAAACGATTTAACAATAAATGAAAAAAGTTCAAAGGTCGTTTGAAAGCTATCGTTGCTGATACTTCAGAACGAACCTTCTGCATGCAAACAAAAGGGCACGGTGGCTATAATACATGTGAGCGATGTACTATTTATGGAAAATCTATAAAAATAGTCAATAAAAATTGAACACGCATAGTGTATCCCGGCTTTGACTATCCAAAAAGAAGTAACCAATCGTTTCGGAATAGAAGCGATCCTGAGCATCATATCGGGAATTCACCTTTGGAAAATATATCACCACAGATAGATATGATTACAACATTCCCTCTCGATTTTATGCATTTACGCTATAACCGGCTTCACTTTTATTTACCGGAGGGGGGGGGAAGGGTTAGTGAAGATTTGATAAAAATTGCCAAAAATAACGAAAGTGACAATAGTTTATTTTACGATAGAAATATTTACAATAGTTTTGGGCGCCAGCTACGTATTGTGTAGCAACGAATCGCAACCGGTCACTTGACCGGGTAATCTGAAACTTAGTAAAAAATCAAAAGAAAAGCAATGCTGGCAGAAATAAAGAAATCAAAGGCGCGACTAGTGGGTAGAGGGATGAGGGATCTCAGGGGTGAATTCCCGAACCTGTTGGCTCCTTAATTATTACCTCGGTCTAATACAGAGGGGTGACTGTAACGAGATATTCGCTACAAGCGAGGGGAATACGGGGGGGGGGGCTATGGGGAGAATGGACCGGCAGTATAATTACGAAAGATGGGCTATCGATGCAAGCGCGGGGGGGGGGGGGGGGGGGGGGGCTCGTAATAATTACACAATCCTGGAAAAATCTAGAAAGCAGGACGATTTCGGGGCTTACACTAACTCCGCACGAGAAAACCACCCATCACTAATGACGCAACAGGTGTTAACGACACCTGTGATGGCGACGTGCACGTGGAGGGGAAAACGCGGGGGTGAAATATCACGGGTGTTGGTATTATGAAAGGTTTATCACACAATTCACTGGAACTAGGCAAAGGAAGTACTCAAGTACTCACTCTTTCCGCTGGTTTCACGCGTACAATGTATCTCTTTTATCCGTAAAATCTCAATATTTCCTCTTGCTACCTCTAATGGCGTCTCGTCGTGCATGTAGCTCAGCTGAAGTGACAGACCAGCCGGCGTCTTCTTCATTGGAGCCTCGCGTCGCAGTTTATTGGCTCCCGCGGAGGTCCCTAGCGGGCTCGGCGAATGGAAAGCCGCGCGCCTGGGGATTGGCAGATAGGTCAAGCGTAGCAGGCGGCGATTGGCGGCGAGGAGGCAGGGACGCGCTAGTCGTGCGGGTCCCCTTTGCCTACGCTTATCCCCACGGGCTTCAACCCCGGCAGCAACGGCCGTGGTGCCTTAAGCTCTTCTCCCGGCCGGCGCCACATTTAACTTTGCTCCATTCATACATGCATTCACACTTGCATTCGGGGGCGGAACAGACAAAAAGAGAGGGACAAGGGGGGCGTAAAAATACTCAAGGCTACAATAATAATTACGATTATGGGTACGTACGTGAGTTGCGGCCCTCAGCCGAGCTGTGTGCATCATGAGGAAGCGCCGTGTTACAATGCATAGGCGTAACCAAAAAGCTGGTAGAGTATTGGGTATCTGGACCATTGAAAGTACGATTAAGTCATAGATTCAGGCAAGGACTTATTCGACGATTGTTATGTTTAAAATTGCAAGTGCCAAAAGAATTCGAAAGAAAACCAAGGGGAATTGATTGCCTCGCTAAGTGGAAAGCTACAGAATTTCGATTCATTCTTTTGTATTGCGGCCCTATCGTCCTAAAAGAATTGTTAGCAGGTACCTTGTATAAGCACTTTTTACTATTACACATAAGCTTCAGAATTGTATGCAACGAGCAATTAGCCTTCCGTCTTAAAGACAAAGCGAGAGAAGATTTAAAGTTATTTCTACTGGCCCTGCCGATGTTGTATGGTGATGCCGCACAAGTCATAAATATGCATAATCTCACACATTGTTGATGATGTGGAAACTTTTGGCTGTGACTTGAGTAAAATCAACTGCTTTCCGTTTGAAAGTTATCTCGCATCCATTAAATCAGTCATTAGAACGCCAAATCAACCTTTGGTGCAATATTGCCGCAGGCAATATGAGAAAGGTTTGCTTCCTCAAAGTCTGACCAAAGCTCCTGGCGTATTTCGAATTGGTCGCAATGTTATTGAAAACGAACAAATAATTGCTAAAGAAAGAATTCTCAATTCATTTGTCGTTACATCAAAGACTCCAAACAATGTTGTTCTTCTCAACAACGGGTATGTCGTAGAAATCACAGAAATCTTCGGAGAAAACACACCTCACGAGTCTCTCTTTATCGAGGGGAAAGTATGGAGCATAAAAGGGAGTGCTCATTCTTATTCACGTGGATCATCATTTGTTTATGTATGGAAAATTAAAACAAATTCTACAATGTACGTCGTGTATCCTGTCATGAGCATCACGAAAAAGCTAATTAAATTAAGTTTGTCGATGTTGCCAGGTGGGACCGTACACACATATTTTATGGCATTGCTTCATGTATAACAAATATATATGGGGCATTCCACGTCAAATGAGCAAACCTTGACCCTCACTCTTCGATTTTGTTCATTTTGCTTCCTCATAGAGGAAGCTTTGTTATCGTGACATTTTTTTTGTTTCGAGATTTTAAGGTCAGTATGCTTAGAATCACCTAAAACGTAAAAAAAAATGGTTTAGAAAATATGTCCGTATGTGTGTATGTGTGTGTGTTCCAGGGACTGAAAATTCAATCGTCGATAACTCGCGAATGGCACGATCGATCGAGCTCAAATTTGGCGTGCGAGTAGAGGAGTAATTCCTCTTTAATTGCTGTGATTTTGAAGAAAATATATCGATGTGTACTGATTTTATAGAGTTTGTAATGTTTTTGAAAAATGTCGTATACTCTCTAACTTTCGTAAAAATTTGCAGATATGGCTAAATAGTTCTTCATAACTAGAGACACGCTAATTGCTGTTTGCTATCGAATTTTGACAGAATCGGTAAAGCGGTTCGGATTTTATAGAATTTTGAATTTTTGTAAAAAATAAAAATTTTGCTATAAATCGCGTAGAATTTCAGCAAATTAACTGAAATGTTCTATAAACGAAAAATAACATACAGTCCGACTGTGTACTAAATTTGGTGGTGGTCGGTAAAGTCGTTCAAATATTACGCCATTTTGAATTTTTCAAAAAATTGCGATTTTCGCTATAACCTCCGCAAAAGTTATTAAAGTAAAACAAAAGTTTGTGCCTAATAAAAATGAGATGTGCCGGTGATTTATTCATTTACTCAAAACAAGGATGCAAAGTAGAACTTTGCACATTGTTTTCTCATTTAATTTTGCTCTTCACAAAGCTTCCTCTATGAGGAAGCCAAAATCAGTTACAATACTTCCTCGTAGAGGTTGCTAGGTAAAGAGCAAAATTACATGAGGAAGCAATGTGCAAGGTTCTACTTTGCATCCTTTTTATATTATTGAAACGCTAAAATTATTGTTATGATTCACGAGAAGCGTGATCTCTAACAATAATGATAATGAATGCGAAATAATTGACAAAGGGTTGAAGATAAAGGTTGTGTACAGAGCTGGCGACTGTACACGGATCATGCATAGCTTATCGTCAAGTGAAGTTATAGAGCGTACTAATCAACTCCTAGAAATTGCTGAGTTGATGGAAGGGCAAGTTATAGTTCCTCAGAGAAGTACACCTATGTGATGCGACATCTTCATCATCGTATAATAGTTTAGTCTGAGATTATTGTGTGTCTTCTTGCTAGAGTTTGTCGTTAACAATTAATAAAAAAAAGGGAGGCACAGTTTAAGGCAAATGTATGAATTAAAAAAATAAAGAAAGGAGTTTAATTGGCTTTGGATGCAATTAAAAATAAAAGGAAATAGAGGATCAAGAGAGTTGGGCTATCTCCAGGAGTTCTACTAAGAAACTTGATTCTATATTTGAAATCTTATTATAAATTGCCAAAAGTCAGGACTCAAATTACAAATAGAAGAATTCTGAAGATTTGTTCTCGAACCGCGTATGTTGGACTATCACCAGTGGTTCCTATAGGAAACGCTGACACAAGACGAAATTCTGGGAATTCACTATTGTAAGAGTAATTGCTAAATCGGATTATCTGCTGCCTAATAGGACTAATCCTCTGTGTGTTTATCCGGTAGACTCAGTAGTCACCGATACTCGCGTATTCCCGAAAAAGAGAGAGCCAAATATACTAGATCGCTGACACCACTACCGACAACAGAGATAGGTGGCAGTTCAAAACTCAAAGTTTTGACTGTAAACTGTCGATGAGTCAAAGTACGCTCGTTTCTGTGAACGCGTTATGTGGAGCCACTCGAGACCGAAGCTCGAACATGTTTACTTTTTTTTGCTCAAAACAAGATATTGCGCTCGTAGCTAAGCTTTTAACTTGGATTATTTATTGTATTCGGTTTATTTCTTTAATTCGAGTGTTAATAAAGACGCGGTATAGTAGTCAACTACAATATTAATTATTTTCGACAGATGAGCGAACCAATATAATATTGGGGCTATCTGCTAGTAGTTAAATTAAACAACTCGATGGAGAAATAATAATAGTCTTGCTTTTGAGATTGCTCTTTTTACCGCGGCGAAGGCCGATGCAGTATCGTGGCTCGCCTAAACCAAGGAACAGTATCAACAAAAATTTTACTATTCGAGATTTTCTATGTCCACAATAATTGATAAAGTTTTACTTCATCAATTTCTGTTTAATTACTTTAAAATTTAATTACTTCACTGCAGTGAGAGCGGATGCAGTACCAGGGCTCACGACGGTTGATGAACAAATTTGCAGAAAAAAATCTTTTATTTAAAGTTTTATTTAAATAGTGTGACGTGATTTTTTTGCTACGCCACCTAGGCGAACTGTACACGGCGAGGAGTGTCGGATTTACGACACTTGGGTCGGTGTACGTTCGCTTTACCAACTGTGGGTCAACAGCGGGATCGCTCTCTAATTACGCTCTCTACCTTACCTTCGTTACAGCTACCTTGCGATCGGAATTTTAAGCGTTTTATCAGCGAGTAATTAGTTTCTTTTAGTTAGTATTGTTTTCACCGCTTTGTTCCCCATTTACTGAGTCTCACCCCGCTACCTACCACCGAGGGACTACCAATCCGCCTGCAAATCGCTACTTCACGCTCACGCACTCTTCGACCGCCCATACCGTTACTTATCGCTCTCTGACGTTTCCGACGTTCCCCTACACCGAGGGATTTCGAGTATATTTTTGGATTTTGTTTTGAGTTTTGGGATTATGTCTCGGAACTCCAGTTTTGGACTTTGGGATTCTGTTGATCAGAATCGCAGGCGAGCACCGAACACCCGTGCCCGTGGATTATGGATGCCCGAGGAGCACGCTAGAAAGAGGGCCGCGAAATTACAGTGCCACCCGCCTCCCTACGACTTCCCAGCCCGGCGCTGGACCATCCCCTGGAGCTTTGACTGTCGCGGTCCGGCCAACCCGGCGCCCCAGAACAAAGGGCCTAGGAGCGCCGGTGGAAGAAGTTATTTGCAGTATTGCGCCTTTCCTTATGGGTCCAATACCGCCGATGCATCGTGGCCACGAATTCCGGGGTGAGGGACTCCGCACTCCTCCACCGGGGCCACCGGTTCCGAGGGGAAGACACCCACGCTCCCGTCATAATTCACTGCAGAAGAAATTGGAGGGAAATGACGATATCAACGGTACGAGCCACTACGTCATTTTAAGTGCAGCGGACAACTCAAACCGTCGTTTGAAACGCGCACCAGTGCGCGAGACTCCCAGTGCGCCGCCGCAACTCTTCAAGATCATGAGAGCCACTCTACATCGGAGCGCGTGCGCGAGCTGTAGCCGGCGAGCGGGCAGAGTGGGGATATCGATCAACGGCCCAGAAGGGATCGCGAAAATTCTCTTTCTGCTGTCGACCACGTGCCAGTGAACACCGTAAATTTTTTAGTGATAACGACTTCGATCAGACCACCCATTGCGAGGCCATAGCGACCATCGTCAGGACGAAGGAGATTCCGGTGAGGCTCAGCGCACCCTCTACTACTGTAAGTCGAGCAGTCGTTTAGGAGTTAGTGATTCGGCCTCGTGAGTGAGTTTTGCTTATTGTTTTATTGAATTTTAGTATTTGCGATTTTTGAGGGTTTGAGAATTTTGCGTGGAGTTACTCACGGAGAACTCGGGTCACTTGCTCCCCCAGCGATGTGCCGGGAGTAAAAATCGCCCGACAATTACTTGGTCGTAAATTTTGATTAGCTTCCGTTTTGATTTATTTTGTTCTGAGTTTTGCGTTAAGTTAATGGTTAAAGATATTTGTTGAATCACGTTTGCTTTTGACTGAGTTAATTGTGGTACCTTCTCGCTGTTAAGATTCAATATTTTCAGTTACGTTATCTTTCCGATCGTTTAATTTATTGTATTAGTTTTGCTCTCTGAAATTTTGTTAATTTTTTTGTTAGTACGCCGTAATATTTCATGCACGTAAAATTTACTATGCCTAGCTCTTTGTCTTTGCTTATTTTCCGCTGGGTTACTCGCCGAAGGTCACTTGGACCGGCGTATTGTTTACATCTCGCGCGTATTGTTTGGCTCACGCTACCTCCCCTACACTACCTTACTATCTTTGTCTGAGCTGCCCGAACATTTACAGTTTTGTATGCTCGTAATTTTTCTGTATATTTTATTCTGTCATCTTATGAATCTTGTTGTCATTGACGCTACCTATAGTTTGATACCTCTACTACACCTTACGATCTTTGACTATTACGTTTTGGCGGTTACCTTTAGTTTATGATTATTTTATTGTTGTTTTGCCCCTTCTTCAGATTTTGCCGATCCTCCATGCGAGAGATTATTTAATAATTTGTATCGTTGATCCGCCCTTTAGGTTTTCGTAATTTATTCGGTCTGCTTTTGTTTTTCTTTTGCGAATTCGTTCTCGTATCGAGACTACCTCCGATGATTTATTATGATTATTTTCCGCGATTCTCTAAATATTATTTATTTCAAGCTACCCTTAGTCTGCGGCTATTATTTGAATTTCAATTACGTTACCTATCGCTCGAGTCGCCGCGTTGAGATAATGATACCTTTACTTCACGTAATTAATTTGATTCTTTTGATTTCTTTTATTTATTTATTTAATATCGAGTTCCCGTAATATTATGCTCATTCTTGTCCATCACCATATCATCGTACATGCGCCTTGACATTGTTCAGGTGACGCCAGGGAACTGGATTCAAAAGCCGATGCAGTATCGGGCCTCGCGACAGCGGAGGAATAAATTCAATCAACCAATTTATTATTCAAAATAATTATTTAGTATAGAGGAAAAAATATAATTGGACAGTAGGAGCTGATGCAGTGTCAAGGCCTACCGGAGCTCCGCTGGCTCAAGAGAAAGGACTGTGCTAGTCAGTGCACTACTGAGATGCACGGGTGAGCCTGGGCTATGCTCAGAGGTACGTGTAAGAGCCAGGCGCTGTGCTGGGGCTTACGCGTTTGATAATTGGGATATTTTCAGGAAGGACAATAGGTAGTGAGTAAGGTATCGAAGGCCGCGCGAGGCCTCCTTATACATTGTGACGAGGCGCTAGTGCGCGCTCGCAGCAACGAGCTAGGCCCCGAGTGCTCGTGCACCGAGAGCCCGAACCGCGTGGCAACAGAATCGCTCCTCAGCGTCTAACTCGAGAAATGAACGTTTGACTGCCGGGAGTATTGTTCCACAGGATTCGAGGAATTAGAGCGACAGCCCGGGAAGACGCGCGAGGATGGACGGAGAGAAGGAAGGCGGAAGAACGCGACGATCGACGAAGTCGATCGATGTCAGGCCGTGACCCCCACCCCGGACGTCCGAGGCCCGCGTAACCCGGCAGAGCGTGCGAGAGGGATTAGTCGAATTCCCGTCGGCATATTAAGTACTCTAGTTCCGGACCCCGAGCTGATTAGTCAGATTTGAATTATTGATTTCAAGAATAGAGATTGTCGTGGAAAGTCGTATCTAGTAGCTGGTTAGCGAGTTTATTCTGAAGCCGAGTATTTCTGTCGTATCAAAGAGACATCGAACCACTCGCCGCGCGCGAACCGCTTACCTCGAGAGTCTCGTGATAATTAATTACGATAGACCCGTGCGTGCGTGTACCCGCCGTGGAGGAAGAATTCACCAGCCAACGAAAGCGAGACAGAAACAGAAAGAGGAGGCAGCATCGAGCGACCGAGACAGACCGCACGGAGAAAAAGGTAGGCGCACGTGGTGCACCAATATTCTGTAAATTCGTGTAGCTCAGAGTTGTCCTCCGTCGCGACCGGCTTCTCCGGCCGCCTCCGTAATAATCGCGAGCGAATCGATTTAGGGCCGCGTGAATTGTCGGACTCGAGTCGTGTTGTTAATTTTTGTATTTGCGAGGTAAACAGCCATATGCTGTAATAAATCATTGTTAGTATTTTTGAACTGGAAAAGAACACGCTTTCGTTTAATTAATTTTGCAACAAGTCCCCGAACTGCACCCCTCCCAGCTAGCCGGACCCGAAACCGTATTGACCGTGAAAGTAGCGAATGACCCTGGCTGTCGGGTCCAACAAGTAGATAGGCTGGCGCCCAGCAAATAATAAAAAGAACAGGTAAGCACAGGAGGCAACGTGAAAGCAGATAACTTAATAGTACTTTTGGGGCGTCGTTATATTTGGTCGTGGCTCCCCGTGTGAGTGGTCCGAAGTACTTGCACGAGGGGCTCGTCACAACATATATCGGAGTCCCCACTAAATCTGGTCGCACGCTTTGTGTGGAGTAGACAACAGCGGTGTAGCTGTGCACGCTCACGTGTGCGTGGCTAAATGTTCCCCCGGCGTGCACTTCGTCGGGGTAGTGATCGTTGAGTTACAATATATATGAAGCCAGATCCATTTTTGTGATAATTTGCAGTTCCTATTCAGAGACTTATTTAAGTTTGAGGACTATAGTTTTTTACAACCTGCAACAATTCAAACGTTTGTTTGGCATGCACCGTGTTTATATCTTTTACATTCAGCAATGGACTCAAATTCGATACTAGTTTTTATCATATGCCTAATTTTGCAGTCTGCAATCTCTAAGATTATCCAGCGAATGTATGAGAGTGTTAAATGGATTTAGTGAGATAGAAAAAGCAATAATCATTAATGATTCCGAAATTCCACTCATATTCGTTAATCGAATCAACATGATCAAATAATTTTAAGAACTAAGTTTGTTACTTTTACATTTTTTACATATTTAATAATATGTTGCAACTATTTTTAGAAAGTTATGAAGACATGTTTTGTACTGAATTATTTATTATTTAATTTTAACTTGCTACTAACTCTGTTATACATTATAGCCCAAAACATAATAACGTTTAAATCAGCTCGGTGGCTGATAACGAAACTAATGCGTGTTTATAACATTAAATCTGATTAAGAAATTTGCAAATCCATCTTTTAGCATAAAGATTATTAATGAATATCGTATTGAAGACAGTTAAATCTAGTGATGCGGATGAGCGAGAACAAGCGAGACGTTATCAAGATCGGGACTGGTTTTGCGTCATATGACAATCGAGCTGTCATTACGAGTCGATACCGTGAAGGTTGCCAACACCTAATCTTATCTCGAACTTGACAGGCAAATTGATCACGTCTCGATCTTGATTTTATTATAACGGCAAGATTCAATATTATTCTCGATTTCTCAATGTTCTACCGTAGCTTAAACGTAATGAAACGGAGTAAGAACAGCTTAGAAATAAGCAGTGAAATCGACAATTCGTATTGATAATAGTATGAATATAGAGGATACCGAAGATTATCTGCAATTGAACCCCGAAATGGCATGCGAAAGCGTCGCTCGTAGAGGTTTCGAGGATTCGGCAATCGAACCAGCCGGAACTTTGAAACGATCGTGGGAAGCTTTAACGAAACTTCGTGCTAAAATTTTTTATAAAAGTGCTGATAAAGAAAATTACGCAACATGTGAGATTGAAAAATGTGCAAAGTAGATCAAGATAAGTAACGTTAATACTCAAGAGACCTCTTGAGCGAGATCATGTGGAATCTTACGCGGAAGTGTATAGAGCGATAAAACCAAAAAAGGTTATTATTTTTTCTCCACCTACCCCTATGAATCTCTCTGTGAATCTGTGTGTATGTGTGTGTGTTTACACATTACGTGTACGCGTGCGTGTATGTGGCTGTTTACACTCTAATCACACTCCAAACAGCGGATTTGTTCGACGGATATCCTGACGTTATTTAGGCCAGTTAATAATAATGCGCTCGGTCCGCTTTCAGATCGGGAATACTCGTCAAGTTTTCATGCAGGAAATATTCGATGGAATGGTGATCGACTGAGCAGCGAAAAAATACGTGCCTTTCTGTTTTTTTGACGATGAAGAGACTCAAGCTTTATTCCGCTACGTCAATAAATACGAGAAAGTTCTAACACAATTCTGAACAATGCATCAGCGAACACCGTTTGTCTGTCAAAACTAGCGATCTTAATAAACCGTGATAACCTGAGCGTCGATCCTGTGAATCAGCACTTCCGTTGTTTCGCATACGTGATTAATTTGACCGTAAATGACATGCTACGAATTCCACAAGCCGATGTCGAAATCATGGACCAGGGTGATGGAAACGACGACAGCGATAATGAAAATGAGTGTGGCGACAGCACTTGGGTATTGACGAAAATTAAAAAAGTATTGCAAAGAATCAAATACCCTGAGCAGGTAACGAAAAAATTGAAATCGTGCTGTAAAACGACGAACTCGAAGAAGCAGACACCGAATCTTGGTGTCGCGACGCGGTGGAATTCGACACGTGACATGATAGTCTCAGCGCTTCAAATGAACTCTCCCTCGACTTGCTGAGCGAAAATGATTGTAAGCTCAATATTTATCGCCTGTCGAATATTGAGTGGACCCTTCTACAAGACCTCGTCGACTTCATGCGCCATTTTGAGGCATTGTCCTGCATTTAGTGGTGAAAAACATGTCACCCTGCCACTCGTGGTGAGAGGAAGACATATGATGATTGATTGACTTGAAACATATTTCTTATCGCACCTGGCTGCACAGGATCGTAATCCTGTACACGATACCTTATGCGAAGCTGCTGTGGCAGTCCGGGACAAGTTATTGAAACATTGTCCGAAAAGTGACTGGATGTACTGCGTCGTATTACTTCTAGATCCAAGGCATGAAATGGAGACGTTTCAGCGAACGCATTGGAGCAGAGAAATGTCGACTAAGTGCATGGAGCAATTTGAATCTCTGTATCGCATGAAATATTGCTATTCGAAAATAATCGAGGGCACCGTGCCGTTTTCGTCGAGTGTGGTTAATACACAGTATCCACCGAACGAGCTGTTCGATCTTTGCTCGCTTTGCAAAGATAATTTGTCACGAGGTACTCGATGCTTAAACTAAAGACGGGTACTGGATGATTATCTCGCCCTTCCTCGTGCCGAAAGGGATGAAAATCTCTTGTTGTGGTGGAAGATGCACGAGAAAAATTTTCCGGTGTTGACGTCTATGGCAAAGGATTTTGTTTGTATCCATGTGACGTCAGTGACGTCAGTACCTGTCGAACGTTTCTGTTTGCGGGCTTCTCTGGTAATTTGCAAACACCGGAACAGACTTAATAAGGAGTCCGCAAGAAGCTTATTATGTCTGAATTCATTGATAACTTGTAGTTTATCCGAACCAATTTAGCAAAATCTCGATGTTAAGAAAAAATCAGTGAATCTATAGACTCTCGGCACTTTTAAACGATGTAAATATTGCTCAACGCTCACGCTTGTGTTTCTCTTTCGGGTCTTTTGGTATTTTCGAACGGCTCATAGTGTTTCTCAACAGTTACGGTTTGCTGTCATTATATTTTGCGATCTGCTTACGATTCAGCTCAGTATATTCGTGTAAATAAGTGGTTAGTGCGCATATTCGTGATTTTCGCAGTAGCGTACTCGCCACGAGGTTCGGCTCAAAAAGTACTGCTTATCGGCGTCACCACGTGTGAACGCAATTATCAATAATCGGTTCGTTAATCAATAACATCGCTCATCGAGGTCTACTGAAGTGTTACAAATTAACTTTTACGTGTGACAGGTTTACGGTTCTCGCACCCGTCCACTTCTCATTGTGCTCACAATAAAATTGTTTTCTCAGTCCAGCTAATCATAATTGTCGTCAGCCATTTTAATTTTCTCTTGACCACCTGTTCCACGATCCTAGATCAGTTTAACATCGCTATTCTCAATCAACATCTGTGATTAAAATAAAATCAAAAATATTCCAAATTGTTTTGTATTTATTCGAAGTATGTTTTTAAAGATTTTAAATTATTCTTTGTCAGGATTGTGCACTTTTTTACACCATTAATTTTTTTAGATAAAATAAATGGGCTTTACATCTTTGCTTGGGAAGCTTAAATACGAAATATCACGCAAAAAATCAGGAAAACTGGCGAATAATATACGCAAGTATTAGCGAATATTCCACCAGAAAAAAAAACCCCGAACGGTTGGAGATTCGTGCTTGTGTATTTTCTAATTTATTAACAATTTTTTAATTCCACAAAAGGTGCAGCAAATATTCGAAACTATTGATTGATTTCGCTAGTTTCTCGGGATATGAGCCATCAAGACTGTTGTTAATGTTCACACCTAAAGTTTGAGACGAACGATTGAGAACAAAAGAAAATGCAAGAAGAGTCAAGCGAGAATCACCCAAATCTCGTCTCAAGCCGTATTACTAGTTTAACCTATACAAAGGTGATTCAGGCATGTGAAGAGCTAGTGCAATATGCAATTTTGTGCGTTATTTCGAAACGTGAGGGACAAAAATCTCAGCGAAAAATTGTGAAATCCCACCAAAAAAACCCTCTCGGGTAAAAACATTCAGACAAGTACATTTACGTCATTGACATTCTGCTCTAAAAACCAAAGTGGACCAAAAATTTTGGCAGTATACTGTCTATATGTGCAAAAAGTTTTTAAATAAACTAAAAACATGGTGATATGTCATTTCAAGTACATTTATGTAGCGTTACAAGTGAACTAATAAAGATGATTGTAAAATACTAATAAAAATAACAATAAAACCAATTCAAAAGTTTGTGCCTTTAGAGAAACAATGATTATTGAAAAATAGAGACAACATTTTACAATAATCGAGTAATGTTATTGCAAACAAATTATACCTTAGTACTTAGCGAGTAACTATGATTCAATAAATATTAAATAATAATAAAATTTACCACATTTAACAAGCTCGCCATGTACTGAGGTCTAATTTTATTGCAACAAAATTACTAGATTATTTAAAAAAATGTTGTATCTATTTTGGAATAATTATTGTTTCACTAAATTCACAAACTTTTCAATTAGTTTTATTGTTATTTTTATTATTATTTTATAATTGTCTTTATTATTTCACTCGCAACGCTACATAAATGTAGTTGAAGTGACATGCCACCAATGTTTTCAGTTTATTTCAAAACTTTTTGCAGATATAGACAGTATACGGCTAGAATTTTTGGTCCACTGTGCCCTTTGAAGTAGAATTTTAATGGCGTAAATGTCTATATCTCTTCTAAGATCCTCAGGAACGTCCTGCACACGACGCGAATCGGCGAATCTCCTAAAAAATTAAATACACTACTCCCAAAAATTAATGGATATTGAAAAAATTACAAATTTTCGGGTGATTTTCAACAAAAGATAACTCGGGAAAAATGGTTGCAGAGAAAATTTAAAAAAGGAAATTGTAGCTACAAGTGGCTAGTTTTCAAGTCTGAATTGTAAATTTTTGTAACGTGGATGATTTTAAAGTGCTCATCCAAAATCCAATGAAAAAAAATTTCCTCATTTTTGCTCGTCTTTAAAATGGTCTCCGGATTTCAAACATTTTGTTAATCGTGCGACCATAAGACTCTTTCACACAATTTTCAGACAAAAAAAGACAATCAGCTTTAATTTGACCCCTTATCGAGCTCTGACCGATAATTGGGCACGAAGTAATCAACGCAAACAAATCCATTTTCATTTTGATAATCAATTACTCGGGAACTACTAATTGTATAGAAAATGAAAGTAGGGTTTTGGAAATTACAGAATATTCTTTATGACATGCAATTAGTGGCTATCGGTAAAAAAAAAGATTTCGAAATAATAGTGTCGACTGAAAAAAAGTTCAAAATTTGCGGATTTAAGGATATTTGAAAAATTTGATGTAACTTTGAATGTAATGCACGAACGAAAGATATCGTCGGTAATTTTTGAACCTCCAAGTATCCCCAACAAACCCTCAAAGTTGCAAAGCCCTGCAATTTTTTTTTCTTAGTGCCCCAAAGATCTAATTTATTGTATTAAATTTACCGTAACGAGCAATTCTTCGATTTTTATTCGTTTTTTCAACTTTAAATTATTTTTTTAGCGATCATGCGTAATTTTTCTAATGCGAGGGCGTGTGTGTGTGTGTGTGCGCGCGTGTGCGTGTGCGTGTGCGTGTGCGTGTGCGTGTGCGTGTGCGTGTGTGTGTGTGTGCGCGCGCGCGCGCGCGCGCGTGTGTGTGTGTGTGTGTGTGTGTGTGTGTGTGTGTGTGTGTGTGTGTGTGTGTACTGATCATATAGAATTCTTAATCTATCTGAAAAATGTCGTATAGTCTCTACCTTTTGTAATGGTTCGCCGATATGGCTAAATAGTTCTTCGTGACTAGAGACACGTTAAAAGCAGTTTGGTATTGAATTTCGACACAGTCGGTAAAGCAGTTCGGATTTTATTGATTCTTTAATCTTAGTAAAAAATTAAAATTTTGCTCCAAATCACGTAGAATCTCAGCAAATCAACTGAAATGTTCTACAAACGAAAAATAACATACATCCCTGCTATGTGCCAAATTTGGTGCTAATCGGTGAAGTCGTTCAAATTTTACAGCATTTTGAATATTTGAAAAAATATACATGTTTGCTATAACTTCCGCAAAAGAAGAAAGTAATACAAAAGTTTGTGCCTAATAAAAAAGTGATGTACCCGTGTTTTATCTATTTATTCCAACCACGGATGCAAAGTAGAACCTTGCACATTATTTCCTGATTAAATTTTGTTCTTTACAAAGTTTCCTCCAACAATACTTCCTCCTAGAGGCTGCTTTGTAGAGAGCAACATTTAATGAGCATGCAATGTGCAAAGTTCTACTTTGCATCCTTTTTGTGAATTTAACCAGTGGTGAAGCTCTGCCAACGCATAGTTCGGGTATACGTAGTTATTCGTACAGAAATAGACGGAGGCTTAAACATTCACAGATATTCACAGGCATTTATTCCTGTCCTATAGCCACTCACAGACGTTTATACAAAAATCAGAAGAGGACTATCGTCTAAGTTTACAAATAAATATTACCAGCCCTGATGTGATAACTTCCCCACTGCCATGCGACGATTCGAGGAGGAGGTCGTGAACAAAATCTTGATTTTAGCACATGAACAGCATCTCCAATCCACCCCATGGACTCGTAGGACCCTTTAGTAGCGGTCTCAGATGGCCTCGGCTGAATTTCAGGTGGTCCCGAAACATGCAAAACAAATCGGACGTCGCTTGGCATCTCCCTGCGCACCCCATTAATTATATTATAAGCGATGCATCGATACTCCCCATCGTCAGACCATAAAACGTTCTCGAGTCGTAATGAACGACCGGCTGACTTGTGGTTTGTTGGATTATTCATCATTTTCGTGTTAACCCCACGTAAATGAATCCATCTGTATTTTGGTGGCGGATTTCCCTCAAATTCGGCGCAGATGAATGGCTCAACGGTAGAGCCGAGATTGACAGTCACTTTAATCTCTCCAGCGGTTGCATTCAAGCTGTTCTCGTCCCCGATTAAGCGCGGACCATCTAATAACAATAACAATATGTAATTATTGTGAGCTCTAGGTAGCAGTATTGAAAATATTTGAAATTTTTTAATGTTTTTTGAGGACCTCGTCTCCTAACACACAGGAGAACTTTAGGGGAACTCAAAACCGGAGGTTCAAAATAGAATTCAAAGTTTTTCTGATGCTATGTTTGACCAAAGTATTCAAATTTTGCATCATTTTACAGAAATTAATGTCAAAATCATTTACGAACTAAGCATAGCGTATCGAAGGCTGTGGCCGAATTTTCCTGATATTCATTTTTGATCGACTATTCGTGGGCAGATATTCAAGAGATAGCATTTTTCCGAAGCACATCTCGGGTCTGAAACAGTGATCGTTGTATTTGAAGCACGCAAAACCGAAGCCCAATTTAAATGTTAACAATCTAAATCATTACAATCCTCAACTATTACTGCTTCATGGATTAAATTGATTCACGATGCACTTTGAATTAAACAATCACTGTCTCAGAACCGCGATGTACAGCGCATAAATTTTATCTCTTGACAAAGTAATCGTGAATAGTTGATGCAAAATAGATTTTACAAACTAAGTTCTAGAGAATTGTACGGTGCATTTCAGATGAGTGAATGTTTGATGAAACTAAAAGTTTAAATCAATTTTCGGACAACTTTTATACAATTTTGGGCATTGTCTTACATTGAAAAAATTGTGGAATAATGAAATCGTTCGTTATTGTGTAAATAAGTTAGTATGAAGCTATATGAAATAATCATTTGTATACTTGAGAATATTGGTGCCGTGGACAAACTATACGAATGAATTGATAGTTAATTGGATATTGGCAGTCATGTTGAATAAGAAATAATCTCGTATTTAAACGATTTAACCCTGTCCTCACAGAGAAAAATCCGCCTGTCATTGTAACAAGACTTCATTTGATACTCCTTTGCTGCTGCCGTAATGATCCGAAATGCTATTGTTACAAAAATTACGTAACGATAGCAAAAACAGGTATGCAATGGCGATAATAACTGTCAGATTTTAGATAGTTAGCTGATGTAACATTGAAAATACTGACATAACAAACGATCTGCTATCATTTGAGTAGTAGTATGTATTATTTAACAATATTTGGTATGGTAATTTAATTTTATCTGATTTAATTTAAAGCTAGCCTACTCAAGTAGAGGCCGTGTCGCCAATTGGCCATTGACCTCAGTCCTTCAGCGCTATAATTTTATTTGCAGACCGAACGCGATTTTGATGTGAAATTTGCTGTAAATAGCTAAAACTGTGGCTATGCAAATCTATCAGCATAGCAAATCTAATAGTGCACATAATTTCACGGTTCCACCGAATATTTATTTATTATTTTTGTTAATAATATTAACCGGTGTAGCCCAAAAATATCACGCGGCACGAACAGCTTCTCAACGACAAGTATTGAAAGAACCGTTACTGGTCTCCGTACGACGTTCCGTGTCGCATAATATTTTAAGGTTAACGGTGAAGCCAAAAACTGAAAATTTGTCGAAGTTTGTAAGGCATTCTCTGTTTGTCTCTGTTTGTTCTCTGTTTGTAAGGATCTCTGCGACTAACAATTAGCCAAACAGGAATTGAAAATTCTCCGCTGAACATAATTAACAAAAAAAGAACATAAGAAAATTAGAAGAGACATAAAGAGGATACGGCTTCAAACCGGAAGACAATACAAGAAATATTAATGAAAAAACAACAACAATACCACAGCGTCACAAAACCAGGAACTACACATACACTGTAGGTATAACTTACCGACAGATAGCAATTCCCTATAATCAATCATAGATAAACACGAATACAGAAATCATTTTAATTAACATTCCAATCTTAGTGTTGAAGGGCTTAGCCCGTGGACCTTACCCGCATTCGCCTTCCAATCATCAGGAATCACTTTGGGTGCTTGTTTTAGGGAATAAAGAAAAGGAAGAGGGGAAGGAAAAAATAAAATTACGCAATATTAAGAGAACGATATGGAAAAATAAAGTATACATGTCGTAACATGGTTCGCCGCATTGGATATGAACAACCATTAGTAACAAAGGTTTGGTAATTTTAAAGAGGGTTCAGCAAGTCATACTAATCATGTGACTGTCTGATTAGAGGTCAGAAGAATACCGTTTGTAAATTCAATAATAAATTATACCATAATAAACTTAAATTTATTCATTATTACGTATGATCGAGCTTGGGGAAAATATTTTATATTTTAATTCATTTCATTCAATAGCGAGCTCTTAGTTGTTCGTTCGACTTGAGTGTCAACTTATTGTAAGTGAATTAATGACCCACAGATTTGTCGTTCATAATTTTTGAATGAGGTGAATTGAATTTAATTGAACGTATAACGTTAATAGATTACTAATAGTACCATGAACTATTATTTGTTTTGTATTGCTGTATGCATTAAAATTGCTCGATTTATGAAGCATAATTCACGCGTAGACTTGGCAACCGTGGAAGTTTATCGAGGTTGGTATCATTGATATCAATCTCTTTTACCCGGTAACTGAAACTTCAATAAGAATAACAATGTCAAAATATCATCGACGAAGCCTATTTAGGCTACGCGAAGCGCCATACTCACAGAAAAATCATTTTTTTAAATGCGAACCTTTACTTGATCACAGAACGACACAGAAATAGTCATAGTTTGATTTTTTTCCAGACAATATTTTATAGATTTGGTGTTATCTTTAACATCCAAACTTCAGAATATCGTGCCATTCGTAAGTTGTAAGGTTAGGTTCATTCGCAGACGACATTCTCGTATGGAGTAGGAACAGCGTTGTCAAGTTTCGTATATAGGATGTTCAATTTATCTGAAGACATTGGAATATTTCGAGAACGACATATTGGATGATAAAAAGTGCGCACTGAAAAATGTTCGACTCGAAGGGGGACATCTAATGGTACCAAACTCGACCCCCATCCCTACCCTTAGTGGGTGGGGCGACGGGTAACTTCGAAATTTCAAATGAGAATGTCCATTTATTATTACAAATTCTGAATCCGTTTAAAAAAATAAACGGCTATCATTCGAAATATTTTTTGGAAATAATGAATTTTTAAGTAGTTATTACACATTTTAACTCTGATTTATCACCTGGAATATCTACAGACATAATGCCTCTTTGGAAACAGATTGTTCGAAATAACAATTGAATTAAGGGGGCAACTTAATTCTACAAAAAATAGTACTCCCCTGCCCCTTCGGTGAGGGGTGGAAGCGGTATTTTGCAATTTGAAACTTATTTTAAACCTAGGGTGAGGCGTTTGAAATGACCAGAGCTAGTATCTCGAAAACTACCCATCGGATAAAAAAAATTGGTAATAAAAGTTGTTTGTGACGAAGGGGGACATCCATTGATACCGAACTCGACCCTCCCGCCCCCTGGCGGTGGAGGAGGAAAGAATCTGTTTCAATTTTTTGAAGTGAAATTTCTTGGGCGGCGAGTAAAATTTCAAGGACGCGTAACGTTTAGGCACATTTTGTTACACGAGAGAGAAGAGAAATATTATGTAGAGAGAAAGAGAAAGAGAGCTATATATTCCGAGGGAGTGGGGCAACAGAGAGCTATACATTGTGAAGCCACGGTAGTGGGGCGAAAGAGAGCTAGGTATTCTTATGCCACGAGAGTGGGGCAACACAGAGCTATGTCTTTCGATGCCGCGGGAGTGGGGCAAAAGACGGCTATGTATTTCGATGCTACGGGAGTAGAGCAAAAGAGAGCGACGTATACACGATGCAAAGCAATAGAATAAGATAGGCTCGCGCATGCGCGCGTTATAGATGTATGTGTCAGTTAGACGCTGTATATGTACAACTGAGGTACTGCTCATGTGCTTTATAATTAATATTTATCATTGTGTTTTGTGATTATTTACATTTTTTACGTGTGTGTACTGTGATTGTTTGATTATATCGGTGAAGAGTTATTATGTAAGTATATTTAAACTATCACATTTTTATTAAAAATTATATTTTTGAACTTACACTGTGTGAAAAAATTACAGAGAGTTGATTTACGCCACATGGTTGATCCTATATACTCCTATATACTATATTCTATAACGCATCAGTCTGTGAGAGAGACGTTATTTCTGAACGAGCATATAATTTTACTCATCGCTGTGATATATGTAAGTAATATATATCAATTAATATTTATGTCGTGAAGCTGTTCAAATTTTTAAGTTATATATGGATAGAAATGTGACAGTCTAGCACGAATGTATACCGACGCACGCAATTGTATGTGTGAGCGCGCTTGGAGTCGCACGCACACGCACACGCACACACACACAGCGTTATGTGCGTCGGTGAACTTTCATAGTATTACATTATAGGTGGGCTCGAGTTGGACGCTTAGACGCTCTGAGCGTTGGCGCTCGATTCGACATGAATTTAATGAACAATATTACATGAACAATTACATGAACAATAAACCCAACGAGTCAACAACAAAATCTGGAACTACAATAGATGCAATTTTTACACGTTATCTCGAAAACATCGAATCGCGGACATATATTTCATATTTTAGTTATCATAAACCATTGATATCATTGTTACCAATTGAAGCACCAACCAATGATGATGTAAATATTGAATAAACCGAATATTTTTGATGCAAATTTTGTATTAGGGTATTTATTTTGAAATGCTCTCTGTCTCTGTCTTTCACATTCAATATTTCTTATTATTTTTCTTTATCTTTCAAGAAGTTTCACTTCAATCATGTGCACGGTGCTGCACACGCTTTTTTTTTTATTTTTGTTTTATTTGCATTTTCCTCCGTCTTCAGGTATTTTTCGTCTATTACAGGGTCGGCCCGGGTCGGTAGCCAGTCCCCCTGGGGACCTGGTCCGGATTAGTAGACAGGCCCCCATGCGGCCGCATCCGACTTCCCCTCTACGTATCATTTGCCATGGTATTGCTGCCAGGGCAACTGCGGAATACCTATGCCGATGCAGCCGGTCTCGAGTTCGCCTCACGGCACCGAAGCTACGTCACATTTCGTCGAGAATGTAAACACGGACTACAGCTGTATACATTTGACCCCCACAGGTAGAGTATCTGTGTGTGTCTTATGTATACATCTGGAGCTTCATCGTGTCCGTATTTACATTTTTCGACGAAAATCGACGGCACCGGGAATCGAACCCTCGATCTACCGATGCTGGGAAGGAAAGAATCAAGAAATTTAAATGTGAACCCCGATTTTTTATTGCACTTTCGGATTTTATAGAAAAAATAACTCCAAATTGACCTACGATTCGAGTGAAATGCTACTTATGATACCATAATTGTCCATTTTCGAGATACTAGCTCTGGTCATTTCAAACGCCTCACCTTAGGTTTAAAATAAGTTTCAAATTGCAAAAAACCGCTTCCACCCCTCACCAAGGGAGCAGGGGCGTGCTATATGTTGTAGAATTAAGTTGTTCCCTTAATTCAATTGTTATTTCGAACAATTTGTTTTCAAAGAGGCATCATGTCTTATAACCGACTTCCCTTTTATTAAAGGAGGGGGAAGGGGTTAGTGAAGATTCGATAAAAATTGCCAAATATAACAATAGTGACAATAGTTTATTCGACGAACGAAATATTTACAAGAGTTTTGGGCGCCACCTACGTATCGTGTAGCAACGGAATATTACCGGTCACTTTACCCGGTAATATGACAAAGAAAATAAAAGAAAACAATAAATCGTAAAAATAGGGGCGTGGCTAGAGGGTAGAGGGATGAGTGGTCTCAGGGGGTGAATTCCCGAACTCGTTGGCTTCTTAATTGTTACCTCGGTCAGGTAACTAAAGGGGAACTAAAAATATTATAAAAATCACTCACTCAGTTCCTCACACTCAATCACTCAGACAGCAGCACCGGGGACAATACCCCCGGTCACTCTTTATCAGTTACACAGTTTCTCCCTAACGGGTCGCGACGACGGCGGGGCAGTGATGCCAAGCGCTCCCGCAGAAAAGTCCCTCGGCTACCCCCACCCGGCGGCTTCCCTCTCCCGCGCGCCGTAGCAGGCACGGACTTGTAGCGGTAGGCCACGCCTCTCGGTCGTTCGGCGTACGCTATTATTTTTCATATGCTATTGTTCTCTGAACATTAAAAAAATGTAACAAACAGAATAAAAATTAATGTTTATTTTTTTTATCGATCGGGTACATCATAATTTTTTTTATAAACAAAAGAACTATTCACCTCGGATCGAACAGACAACCTCATGATTACGAGTCACGAGCTCTGCCGCTGCGTTACCGGTCTTCTTATGAGGATTCACAAATGTATGGCTTATTGAATGTTCAATATATGAATTAAAGAAAGTTTTAAGTAAAAAAATTGTTGAAAGTTTTAATTCATATACAGAATTCAAGAAAATATCATGGCTAAAATTGAACGGTGGCGTCGCCCGAAAAACAAATATTTTCGATAATTATGCCGTAAAATTTAGGTTAGAATGTCAGTTGGATTCCGGTGAATTTTTTTTTCTTGCAGTTCATGACATTCCGCAAATTTCGGTTATTCCGAGATCTCAATACTAAGAATCATTCTCAAAATGTAGCTACTTGAGTAAAAAACTGAAAAAACATCAAATAGCGAGATATTAATCTTTTTCCAATTTTTTGCTCAAGTAGCTATATCTTGGGAATGATTCATTCTATTAAGGTCTCTGAATAACCAAAATTTGCGGAATGTCATGATCTACAAGAAACAAAAATTAACCGAAATCCAACTGAAATTCTAAACCCTAATTTTACGGTATAATTATCGAAAATAATTGCTTTTCCGGTGACGCCACCGTTCAATTTTAGCCATGATATTTTCTCGGATTCTGTATATGAATTAAAACTTAAATATTTTTTTTTTACTTCAAACTTTTTTGAATTCATATCATAATTTGTGGATCCTCAGAAAAACCTCGCAACAGCAGAGCTCGTGACTCATAATCATGAGGTCGTTAGTTCGATCCGAGGTGAATTGTTCTTTTTTTTATAAATAAAAATTCATGCTGTACCGGATCGATAAAAAAAATAAACATTAATTTTTATTCTTTTTGTTAAATTTTTTTAATGTTCAGAGAACAATAGCATAATAGAAATAATAGCGCACGGCGAGCGACCGGTGGGCGTGGCCTACCGCGCTAACAGCCACTACCGAGCAGCGGCGCGCGGGTGGGGGAAGTCGCGCGACCGTGCGGGCCGCGGGATTTACTTGTCCCGCAGGCGGCAGAGTGGGGGGTGAAAAATCCTGCCGAGGGACTTTTCTCGCCCGTCTGGCATCACTGCGGCGGGGCTCGCAGTGAGGAAGAATGTCCTCCGTCTTCTTCTTCGATCTTCCGGGAGTCTTCGGGCATCCTCGGGAATCCTCGGCTTGAGAACACTACAGGGCTTGCGCATCGATCGATGGATCGAGTGTGGCTGATCAGTGGCGCTCGGGATGTGCTGCGGCGGAACGGTGTGGCGCAGTTGGGCGATGCGTTCGCCACGGGCGATTTGATTGCCGCTGCCGATCGTTGGAGCGAGTACACGCACGCAGTTGGGCGGCGAACTCCAACATAGGTCCCCACGAGTGGTGGCTCTTCGTGTGACGCGGCGTGTACTCCTCAGTTGGCTGGCGTGTCATATCTTCTGTCCGTCTCCAGCCCACACTTTCACCACGTCACTTTGCTTAGGTGGCCGTAGTGTATCTCATCCGTGCTTGATGCTTCGGCGCGTCTTCCCAATTCCATATGTCGATGTAATATGCATTCATACCAAGGGGGGAGGGGGCAAGAAGGCGGGAATTTCTACACAAAATATCGTCTGCTTTAATTATCAAAAATAATGCTTAAAAGTTATCAAATGTGGTGTGTGATGGCCTTCGAGACAGCCAAGGGGGGAAATATTGTGACGCTCCACCGTGTTACAGTCTGTAGATATACCAGGTGATAAATCAGAGTTAAAAGGTGTAATAACTACTTGAAAATTAATTATTTCTAAAAAATATTTCGAATAAAAGTCTTTTATTTTTCAATCTAGATTCAGAATTTGTAATAAAAAATGGACGTTCTCATTTGAAATTTCGAAGTTACCCCCCGCTCTACCCACTAGGGGTAGGGATGGGGGTCGAGTTTGGTATCATTAGATGTCCCCCTTCGAGTCAAACATTTTTTAGTGCGCACTTTCTTTGATCCAATTTGTCGTTCCCGAGATATTTCAATATCTTCAGATAAATTGAACACCCTGTATATAATGTCCGCGAGACTAAAATTTACTCTTACCCACTTATTATAAATTGATTTTGCCGATTGCCGCTGCAAATACCTTACGGTCAAGTGTGAATTTTTTAAAAATATATTTAAACCGAATATTTCTCTACAGTTTTGATACCGACCTTTCACGTTTTCTTCTATATTTCACATTTTAAAACCGCATACACTAAGATGATGGCAGTTCCGTAAGAGTCTGTACTAAAAAAAGTCATATTTTAACATTGAATGTATCCGAATCTATACGATCAATTGTGTCCAGATTTATATCAGTCAACGGTCAATAATCAATCATTCTAGAACATATATAAATTACGTGATATAATCTGCAAAAGTTACATTCCCTGAAGCTTCCTTAACAACTCTCGAGATGTTAAAATCCAAATTTTTCTTGAACCGCGTCGTTTTAACCGGAGTTATTTTGGCACCGAATTGTTCTTGAACAGAATTGTTTCGACCGGAGTTGTAGTGACCGAGTTGCGTTGACTAGAGTTATTAAAAACCGAATTATTATAGACAGTGATGCCAGATTCGCGAGAAAAGTCCCTCGGAGGGACTTTTGACCCCCCCACTCTGACGCCTGCGGGATAAATAAATCCCGCAGCCCCCATGGTCGCCCGACTTCCCCCTCCCGCGCATCGCTGATCCGTAGTAGGAGTTAGCGCGGTAGGTTACCCCCACTGCTCGCTCGCCGGCGACTCCATTAATGTATATGGGGCATTCCACAATAAATCGGACCGTTTGAATTTTTTTTGTTTTCATAATTTTTTGATATGTTATAATAAAATAGAATATTAAATATCGAGAAAACCGCCTTGACGTCTGCCGAGAACGCCGCTAAGTTATGCGCGAGTTATGGAGAATAAGGGCGCATGCGCCAGCAGGATCTCCCGAAGCGACGATCGATGCAGGCGCGTGAGCGTGTCTCCCCACATGGAAATAAAGTATATGAAAAAATATATTTTTCGATGTATTCTATATGTATGTTGAATACATGTCAAGTATATAAGCATATATAGAGGATCTATTTCAGCTGCATGCTATATGTATGCAGCTTTTCGGACAAAATATATGTTTATATAGTTTGAATATAGTTTTCCGTATGTCTGGAATATACTAATTTTCTATGTGGGTCGTACCTCACTAGTGGAAACGTATACACAATACTATAATATCGGCTAAGGCCAAGCGTTCTAAGATGAGGAACCAAATCAACCATTATATACGAAGGAACAATCTTAATTGAATTAACACAAATAACTGATCGGATCAAATAAATTGTAAGTAAATCTATAAATCTAAACTTTCTACATTATTTCTCCAATTTCCGAGGTCACCCAAATCGAACCCTAGTCTCTAAGGTTCTGTACTTCTTTACGATAATATTGGTCAATATTGAATTAGAATCTATGTCGGTTTTATTAGTTTATCGATAAACTAATTGGCGCCCAACAATTTGATTAATCTATTACTCAGAGCCCTAGCAGTCAATGGCGTGGACCACGCTAGGTGAAGACTTCCACACTGATATTAGTAAAAAAATTAATTCAGAAATTGAAAAAAAAAAAAAAATTTTAACGAAAATAGCCCATCAAAAAGAAGCCCGTCTATATAGTATCCATTATAAAACTCCTTTAGATAAACTTGGAGATTTTTTTATCACCGGTTCAAAAGTAGGGTTTTTCGCTCATAACTTCTTTAAAAATGGTAAAAATTCAAAAAAATTTTTTTTTCAATGTTTGGAAACGTTTTTCATGAAAATTTTTCATTAAAAACTGCTATATTTTCTGCAACTTTTAAGCCTGGTCTAATCGTGACCACTTCATGGCAACTATTTTTTTTTTTTTGATTTTTGAAAAGTTAAAGATCGGTATACTATTCGCATAAATTCGTGTTCAAGCTTGTTTTCAGCATACGTAAACTTATCAGTTTAATGACAATTCAGATAAAAAATAATAATTACATGGAAAGTAAAACAATAATTTTATTATTTTCGCCGCAATTTAATCTACGAACCGTCTCCAATTGAAGCAGCGATATTCCCGCGTCGAAGCTTGCTTCGATCACAAATAAACTTGGCCGAAAGACTATCGTAGGAATTATAATCATACATTTTAAATGTAAAAATTTAACATTTTAATGTTAAATGTAAAAATAAAAAAAAATAAAATGTTAAATGTAAAAATTAAAAAAAATAAAATTGTTAAATTTTTAAATTTTTACATTTAAAAACATTTTAAATGTAAAAATTTAACAATTTAACACACATTAAACAAATCAATCATACGCAACCAACTTGAATGTTTAGTTTCTACTACTCATAACCATTTTGGAATATCACGTTTATTGAAGCTCCTATATTTTGGTTGGCTTACTTTAATTATCTACGATTCAAACTTGCAAATTTGTCTTTTCAAAATAAGAACTTTAGGTTCATATCACTTTGCATTAAAGCTTTTCTAAATTTAGTTGAATTATTATTCACCGAGGTTTCATAGTTCATTCATGGTCTCGTGTGATACTTTGAGTTTCTTGGGTTCAGTAATTAAAATATTGTTCACTTATTGGTGTTTATTTATGTCGAAGACCAGCCTAACGTGCTACCTTCCAATGTATTGTGGAAATCTCCATTGTGATGCTGATTGCGTTTCTTTATGTCGAAGATTAATCTAACGTGCTTTCTTCCAATGAACTACCTTCGTGATTCATTTGTGGAAGAACAGCCAAGCATGATTTCTTCCTGTTATAACCTTGTTAAATTATCTTCGGCTATTCACCAATCGTGATATCCTCATATTTTTTACTTTTGTCGGGATTTTCCAAGAGATATCCTTCGTTACAAACTAATTAAATTTACTCTATTATTTTTGTGAGCGATTTATAAATTGTTAATCATATACTATTTCTTGCAAGCGTAAATTAAAATTTGCTTTTTCCGCCATAGACCATCTTAGCTTTCGGCTTATTGTAATTTCGCCTTTTCTTTTATATTCTAAATTTTGGTAACCGGTTATTGTATGCAATACGCCTGCATCTTTGTTCAATAATTTTCAGATACGCTGAGACCAGTGTCCTCTAGCTCTTTTATATAAACTCATACAAATCGAATTATATTTTATTGACCGCAAGAATAAAACCCCGTCATTGTTGAGACACATATAATGTAACGGAAAGCCTTATCCCCCACGAGAAACGCGCGGATAACGTTCATTCTAACGTTGAACCAGGCGCTCCAAACCGCAACGGCTTGCGAGGAACCTCGCCCCCGTCAAAGATGAGAAATTTGAATCGCTCAAGCACCGAGCGGGCAGTACAAAACAGCCTCCCGGGTAGTGGAGCATTCAGTATAAAAGCCGACCACTCGCAAGACTCCGGACTCATTAATTATCTACCTTGCGTACCTCAAAGACATATCCTGTAACATTTAGAATAATCTCCGACTAACACAGGTCTCAATATCGCATTGACACTCAAAAGAGTTCCTTGAGCACAGCCCAGTTCGCCCGATTGCCTTGGTATCGCACTAACACATTCGGTTTTTCCCGTGAGCACGCCCAGCTCCTGTGAGGCCTTAGTATTGCACTAACACCCACAGTATCCTTCTATACTTTTCTATCTTTAATGTTCCGTCAAATATTCATAAGAATATTATCCATCTAAAATCCGCCTCTAAAAATCCCGTAAGCCTCAATATTGCATTGACACCTACAACCAATTGTCCATTTTTTTTCTTTATATGCCTCAATATTGCTATTCCTTTAACGTCACCAAAAAACCTCATACTTCCACGCTTCCTGTACTCCACTATTTTGAAATACCAGCCTCGTTATTGCAACGACACTGGTATATCCGTCTCTCCTTTGCTTCATCTTCGCAAATCTTCTTAGAAGTCGATGAGTATTTCGTATACCCATCGACTTGTAAGACAGAGACCGAAGTTATTCGCCAGGCTCCGTCTCTCGACGGTACCTGTAGCAAAACTAATATAAACACCGCTCCTCACCCGCATATATGCGCGCAGACCTTGGTATCGCACCAACACTTGCCCGCATCACGCATTTTCAGATATACAGGTCTAGCGGCCGTCTCGCTCACTGACTATCAACACAATTATCAGATTCACCGACACAGACGCTTTCTATCTCTCTCGCACAATTATAATATCGACTATAATTGTCACAATAGAATCAAGTAAAATGCATCCTGTAAGCTCTTATATTTCAGTCTCGCTTCGAGCAATCAGATTCTAGATTTGCATGAATAGCTTCTCCTTGTCGTCCTTCTTTCCCTCATTAACAGTTCTCTTGTATTTTACTGATAAATATTTCGATAAAGAATTGCGATAGCCTTGAAATTACATCCAAGAAATGTTCCTGTTATGAATCTAGTATCTTGAAATACTAATCTGAGGAACACTCAAATCCAACAATAATTGAGATAAGGCGAGCGTGTTATTCGAGAAAGCACGCATTCCGTCAAATCACTTGCATATGAGCGTAAACGTTCCGCGTGACGACGCTGGTCCTCTCACGTGATCTTTCGAGTGAATCATTAATTACTTCGGAATAAATCCGCATCAAACCAAACAGAGTTCAACCCACAAAAGATAGTGTGCCAACAGAGCGAGCACGCTTTTATTAAATTCACTTCCACATGAGCGTAGACGCCCCGCGTGACGAAGCCAGTCCTCTCACGTGAATTTTCGAGTCATTTGTTTACATTCTCGTGATACTCCCGCATAAACTTCCTTTTATACTTAATCGACTCGAGTTCAAGAGCTTATGGCCTACAACTCGGTCTATCTAATAAGAACCATCCCTCATCATTCTTTCCAATTAAGCCGATGATGAGTTAAATATCCTGCCTTGTTGCTCAAAACGGATATCTGAGGTTTATTCTCTCTATACAAAAATTTTTCCTTCGGGTCCAGTACATGATACCATCCCCTCATTCTTAACTTCCATCGATTTTCTCAAGCATTAGTAAATTGTTAGCTCACTCGAACTCTTGAGAAAATCGGGCTTTGTTTCAATAAATTCGAATTCACTGATTCTTTTCATTACAGTTTCTCATCCTTACCCTATCTTATTTAGCGTATCATCAAAATTAATGCAAAACTAACTATCATAACTTCAATTTAATTAATTTCTCCTATTTTAGTGAATTGACTCTTTTTTCATAATTTATATTTTTGTTAAAGTAAGAATTCGTGTCGCGTCTCTTCAAATCACGTCGATTTGCAATGATACGCATTAACGACTCTTATAACAACTATGTCGAATTTTTATAATTTACAATATAATGGTAACTTACATTGAACATCGAGTCTGTAACTGGCAGGTTCACTTTCTCCCATAGTGTTTTTAGCTTTGCAAGTATATAGTCCGACGTCCTTCCTTTTCACCGGCTCGAAACGAATTTCTGATCCTACAAAGCTGCCGGTACGATGTACTTGATTCTGTGTAAGTTGCTCAATTGTATTGAACTCCGTGAAAGAAACAGTATCCTTGAACCATTTTATTATCGCTGGCGGATTAGCATCTGCCGTGCACTTGATGCTCATGAAACTCGACGAATCCTCGAGAGCAAGTATGAGGAGCTTCGGGCTCGTTTCCACTCGGACCTCCGGTGAATCTGTAATTTTTTACCACATGTTAGTGTACTGTATCGCAAAAAAACCCACAATTGGGATACAAAACGCCTGACTAAGACTCTTATTAAGTAAAGAGAAACACCAACAACGCGCTGACTATTAGCCTGCGTAGATCGAAGAGGTGCAGGAGTTGAGTAGCTGTATGAAGTTCATTAAACCGATTCTTGAGCGTTACAGCGCAATGAAGCACAAGATACGTTTTTTAATAAAGTAGTACATTATAACAATAAATTTTCACAAAACGTATTGATCGTAACCCTATCATGGCGTACGGATGTTGACTTTACATGGAATGACATGCGCGCATTGAAAGGCCACGACCCTATCTCGAGACTATACAACGTCGTAGCAATGGTCATTTACGTATTTGATTGAAACCCCCGACCAACAAAAATTTAAATGAGCTATTTCGAAACCCACAAAACATTCCGAATTGAATCAGATCCAATTTAATAGAAATCCTTTCTTAGTTATAATTTCTCGACTAACTTCCCACGGTCATATGACCGTCCCGTATAAAACAAACGAATTTCTTCAGTTTTTTAAAATAAAAAAATTACCTGACAATGATTCCGATTGATCAATTTAAAAACTATAAACAATTTCAGTGGTATGGTTATCGCGAGACAAGGCGTGGCGACATTAGGCCACGCTCCCGTGTCTCGCGATAACAGTCCTCGAGCTCTGATTGGCAATCACGCCCACCCCTCCTCTTTTCGCGATTTCTGTCTGCAGCCCGCTATTAGAGCTGCGTAACCCACCCCTCCTCACCCATAAAGGGACCACTGCCTGGGGCCTGTTTACCCCTCAGCCACTGCCCACTCGCGGCGCTACAGTGTCCATCCACCATTCATTACCACACACTCACACCTGCACTACCGGGGCCCATTCGCCCACCGTCACCCCCGCACCGCTAGTCGGCCCGCTCCCACCCAGGTCCGGCACATGACTGACGTCGCATGCGTGCGCCACCGCACCTCGCCAACCTTGAGCGTGGCTACGGGCGCCACTAGTATCGTCCCACCAAATTTATGGTTGCGCGCGCAACTACGGGCTGCTAAGAGTTGCCTTGACACGTGCTCTCTTCTCTTTCTGGCGATAACTGTCCTCAAACTCGAGCTTGGCTTTCAGACTCGCCCCCATTCTTCTTTGCAATAGCAGTCCATGGGTAAGCTACCTGAATGCTGCTTAGACCTGTATACGTTGGCGTTGTTATTCCTCCACTAGACTCATGGTGCGCGTCTAGCCGGTGATTTAGCGTGGACACGGGCAAAGGTTGCGCCCGCAGCCACAGGCGACTACTGTCGGTGTCACCGCAACTCTACCTGCATTACAGGTGGTTGTACTGATGACCGATGATGCCCTAAACATTACCATTTCCCGCTTACGCTAACAATATTTCATTGCGCTAGAAATTTCTATTTTCGTTGGTTGGTAATAATATTTTAACCTACACTCTTCACGCCTCTACATATTATTTTATGTTTTATTATGATGGAAAGATATACTATTCCCTACGAATGGCATTAATAGTGTTTTTCAATAGTTAGATATAGTAACGGTAAGTAAAGAGCAATTTTTTTATTGTAAGCATATTTATTTACGATACACGTTAGCATACAACTTATTTATTATGGGACGAATAAATGTTAAACGCTGGTCACCGATGGAGTCGAGAAATATATTTTTAATAATGCTAATTCTACGTTACAGTTTTCAGGAGAATTATGAAAATCGTTCATGTTTAATTAAATTAATGTTAATTTAATACACACAAAAGAAAACACTCATCAAAAATTACATAGGTTGAGTCACCACTTCTTGAGCATCTTGAAGTATCTTTTTTAATTCGTTTGTTATGAACGGCACACAAAATGCGTTCAATTCCAGGAACATTATATTGTAATGTTCAAGGAATGATGAGCCTAGGTGGCAGCGTAGGCTATCACACAGAGCACGTTTATTTCGAATTAAAAGTTCTTTAACACGTGCTTTATTGATATTTTTCTTCTCTCCACTAGGCGGTATATGCATGAATAATGCTATACACTGAGGGGCATAAATGGTGTTCCTCGGGGGAACTAGGGGGAAGAGTGGCGAGGTAGGCACACGGTGTGAGGTAGAGGTAGTGGGAGAAAAGACGTAGTGGCCTTCCCCACCAGCCGAAGTCTCTCGCCTTAGGTCCGCTCGGAATAAGTCGTCCGAGAAAGAAGACCCATAAGGGCTTCTCGATCGCACTCAACATGCCTGCGATAGGAAGCATCTCGCTTCCACTCGCAGTTAGTGACGTTTAAGCAAGTCCCAGCAGCACCTATAAGAGCTTCTCTCTCGCACTAACGTCCTCTGCGATAAGAGCCCTCTCACTTCCACTCCCAACCACGTGCCGAGTGGAGGGGGTAGCGTTCCCTTCCGCCTTGGGACGCCATTAATGTCACGAGTCGACGGCATCCTGTATAGGTCTGTCTCAACTTCTTCAACCTTCTTTCTCATAGGGCTATCTCACTCACGGCTAGAAGCATCGGCTCAAGACCCTCGCAGGGACTATTGGGGTCTTTCGCTCACACGCACGTCTCGAGCAACTGCAGCATCTCGCTTCCACCCGCAGTTGCTATTCCTGCAAGTCAAATTGGGAGGCCCAAAATGAATTGAATTAAAATTGACATCTGCGTTACAGAAATAATCGACGACGTGAATTCTCACAAGACGCTATTAATTTTATCTTGCTTTTAAGTTCGTTATTAATAATCCTATATTATTAATTGAACAAAAAACAATCATGAAGAGAATATACAGATATGAATTTATGTTTATTTCTTGCTATATAAACTACCAGAATAAATTTAAAAAATTCAACATGAAAGTTTCGGTCGAAAAAAATAAAATGCCATTTATCGCTTTCACAAGATTGTGTATAGTTTCGTCTTCTTGAGTCAATACCAGTCGATATTGTGTGATTATTATTTAGCTATTTGTTTGAATATTTTTGTTTAACCAGTGATCCGGGGAAAATTGTCACGATCTGTTAACGAAGATAAAGCGTGGATCCACACGGATCAGTGACGAGCACGGTGAACGTTCACGGTGTCGCTAGGATGGTGCCTCTTGTAAAATCGAAAAACACGTTGTGCCGTCGCTGAGCTGCTTCTGTGTCGCTACGTTGGAAGTGTCAGTAGCACAGCGTAGCTGCTTGTGGTGGCAGCGTGACGGTATTTTGCCGACGTCGTGTCGCTACCGTGCAGCCACGCTGCTACTCCGGCGTTGAACGCGGTGCACGTGGTGCACGTATGGTACCGCCACGGCGCAGTTATGCAAGCAACGTAGAGCACAGCGTACCATCGTCGTGCCTATACCGTGGTGGTACCGTGCTCCAGTAGAACTCCACGGAGTGCTCCAATGGTGCCGTCACTGTAGCGCTACAACGTGTCCAAGCACTCTGTGTCGCCAGAAACACGTCACATTCCGTAGCACATAACTGCACGGTACCGACATGCTCGTTTTCATTATGTCCACATCGATATCATAGGTCCGTTGCCAAATTCAAAAGGATTCCGTTATTGCCTGACGATGATCGACAGATTTACGCGATGGTCAGGAGCAGTACTTATTGTCCATGTACCTGCCGATACGATCGTAGAAATATCCTTCACCGGATGGATATCACGTTTTGGTGTTCCGGCGATCGTTACTTCAGATCGAAGTGCTCAATTTGAGTCAACGCTATTCCAAGAACTCACGAAACTCATCGGTTGCGAACAAACTGGGACAACGGCATACCACCCAGCTTCGAACGGTATGATTGAGAGATGGCATTGATTGCTCAAAACCTCCATCATGTGCCACAACAATCCCGACCGGACTGAAATACTTCCTGTTGTTCTTCTTGGACTACGCACAAGCTTCAAGGAAGACATTAAAGCCACAACAGTCGAGTTGGTGTATGGGACAACCCTACGACTCCCTGGTGAGTATGTCATGGACGAAGAGCCCTCTGGAAATTCCCAAATCTTTGTCGAGAAATTTCGAGAACAGATGAGGAAAGTACGATCTGCACCCTCAGCACACCATAATGAACGAAATGCATTCGTACACAAGACTCTATATACATGTACTAATGTTTTTGTACGAGCGGACGGCGTTAAAAAATCGCTCGAGCAACCGTACGAAAGCCCTTACGAAGTTTTGGAACGCATATACGATTATGTCTTCCGAGTTAATATTAAAGAAGAAAACACGACACATCTCAAACCGCAACAAACGGGGGTGGGGGAGCAAGGCGGTAAGTAAGCTACTTCTCCAAATTAAGGCTAGCTGGTACAAGCTACCTTTACGAGTTATGGCTACCTGATACAAACTACCTTTCCGAGTTAAGGTTACCTGATCAAAGCTCTCTTTCGGAATTATCGCTACCTGATCCGCGCTCTCGTTCGGAACTAAAGCTACCTGATCCCTAATGAACTTGCTCATTACCGTTTAACTAATTCCGATTTGTAACTTTTATTTGAACACTTATGAGTGGCATATTTCTATAAATCCTTGATCATTATATACATCTTTATAATTGTAATAGTTTTTATCTTTTCAATAAATGTAACGGAAACTGTCCTGTATCCTCTACTTTTCCAACTCTCACGCCCCCCACAAGCAATTTATTTAAGGACGCCATTTAAAAAATGTGGCTTAGAGCTCTAATTTTTTGCCAACTAAAATGTCAACAAGTCTCCCTGTCACTCTGATAATTACACTTATTATGCTATGCGGAACTGTACGGTATTCCTTCGTCATATCACTGAGTAAAGTAGTTTCGTCAGACTTAATAAAAAATCTAACTTTATTCGAGTAGGATAGCACTTTACATTTTTTACAACGAACAAATTTACGCATAAGCTACCTTGAGAAAGGAAATACGTGACTATTAATGGAGTCAGCCGTTCTCTCGCAACTGCAGTGTTATGGGCTCCGAGCCAGCGTTTGCTTGTGGTTGACGAGCCTCGCGAGCAAAGGAGAGTAACAGCACCAGGGGCGGGGGGGGGGGGGGGGGGGGGGGCAAGGCGGTAAGTAAGCGTCCTGACAGAATCGAGTCTGACAAGATCGAAGCTCGACTGTAGACTGAAACGGTTTGCGATTTCCGCTAGGCGGATTTATGGTTATCCTAGACATACGATCAGAGAACGTGAACGTTTCACACCCTATGTTCGACATCACGGTAATGACAATTAAAATCAGAAAAACGCAATTGTTTTTTGATACAATACTCGCTACGCGTGAGTGGCGGTATTTTAAGAATTCGCGTTCTGGACCCGAAGGATTGACTTGGAATTGAAGGTTCGCAGGTTGTTACCGATGCCTCAGATTAGGTTCGATGTTTATCTCTTATACGCTTGTCAACAAGAGCTTGTGGCATGCGTCCGTAAAACAGTTCAGATACTTGAGGCGCAACCACACGACACATCTCAAGCCGCAACAACAGCACAACTGACGCGCCACGAGCTTAGCATAGCGACAAGATCTTCTGGAGCATTCGATCGGCGTCCGTCCAACGAGATAGTCGAACCCTTACGATCGTTGTGATATACCTAATGAATAAAAGTTTAATATTTTGTAATACATATCTCGTGTTCCTCATTCCAACATCCGTGAATCGTATCTATGGATCGCTTGTCCCCATATGCTTGACATCATCATCACCGGCTCTCCAAGGAGAAATGTTGTGTAAAGGCAGTTCGGTCGAGAAAGCAATTGTTGTGCCCGAAGTGGAAATGGATGATCAGTTCATCTCGTTTTGGGCCGGTTTGTAGAAATAATTTGGAATCGGGCCGATTAAAGAACTGGAGTCCACGCGATTCCCGAATATGAAATATTATTTTTTGATATAAAACAGTAAAATGGTCGTAATACAGATATTACGATTTACAATATATGAGGCGTAATGGAATTTTAATTTAACGACGAATATTAATGAGGTCAGCCGTTCGTTTTCCGAATTATTTTTTGACGGACTGGAACGGTTGGCGTTTTAGTTCCTCTGCTCCAAAATTAGCGCGGGATCATTATTAATGATAATTATCGTTGGAATTATTTTCACGATGCCAATAAAATCCAACGAATTAATTGAATTTAATTACTTTAAAGTGAGGGATGGCGCGTACCATTCGTTATTTCGCTATACCACACAACTTTGAATGTCCCTTTCACATTGTAACGGACGTTCGAATCGCTCTCGACCGTTCCGCCCCACTATCGACACCGGATCGTCTCGAGCTGATGGACATCGGCGAGAATAATACCCCCGCGAAGCCCCCCCCCCCAGTACCCGAGTTGACGTAGCAATAATTGCGGCCTCACATGAGGTATCGCGAAGCGACCGTCTTCGCCCCCGCCTGATGATCACGCCATATTTTCCCGTCACAAACACGTAGGGTCTTACGACGGGCTAGAATTCGGATAATAGCTCTTCCCAGTCACCCGTTCTCCGCCTAAGAGACAGCACACTATGGGGCTTTAACGTTTATCAAGAGTCGCGGTAGCAACTCGACGCCAAGTTAAAAAAAAAAATTATGTTGCCTACACACCCCCAAGCATTCACATACCCATTCCTGTCTGACCCGTTTGATATACCGGGCTCTACTCTTGGCGTCACGAGCGCTGCCGCTACTCTATTTATTCTGAAGGTGGCCACTGACCGGCCGTTTTCAATTTCTAACTCGAAATACCTCTGCACACAGATCGCAAGCGAAAAATGTGTCAAGTTTAATATTTATTTATTTATTTTTCTCTACTCAATGAGCCATCCCACAAGGAAATCTGTCGCTTTAATGGTGATATTTCGACTTTTCGTAATATCGAGTCGACGAAAATCTCTCGTTTCGCGAATTCACACAACCTTAGACGTTTCCTCGTACGTACGTGGCTAGGTATTTGACCGCACGTCGAAATCGAAAAATGTGAGGTGGCCAATATTTTTATTTTATTTTTTCTCTTTCCAATGAGTGCTGTCGCTAAAAAATCGGTCGTTTTAATGTTGATATATCTGACTTCGTAATTTCGCCATACCGGAAAATTTTAAATGTCCCTTTCACATATACGAAATGACGTAGCGTGTGACGTCACGAGAATCACAAGTATTTCGAATAGGAGAATATTTCCGCCCTCACGTTAATATCGAAAAATGAGAGGTGGCCAATATTTTTTATTTATTTTTTCTCTTTCCAATGAGTGCTGTCTTTAAAAAATCTGACGTTTTAATGCTGAGATTTGACCTCGTCGTTTATGCGTGGGGTATTCAAATATACCTCACCTCACATTTATCGATTTCGACGTGTGGGCGGAGATATATTTATATATACCCAAATATCAGAGCAAGTTCATTTTTTAGGTCATGCTCATTATCCTGTGAACATCATTCGCAATCTTTCTTTGTCTCGTCTGGTAATAAATTATTTGTTTTTGTTCGTTACCGAAGACAATTATTAAATGTATTTTTTCTGTTGAATGTTGTGTTATAAACAATTGGCGAGGCTGCTTGTCAAAATACAAAATAACAGAGGATATACAATTTTTTATGAGAATGCGTTTTATTTGACGTTGTCGATTGTTACAAATATTAGACGAAAAATCACGTACAATTCTTATTGCAGACTGCGTTACTTGTATGGATGTAGTAACAAAATCTACTTACCTTTATTTACTGTTTGTTTTTCACTAACTTTAGAGTTCGCTTTGCATTTTTCTTACGTTCTGATTTTCAAAAAGACGAGAAATCCCCCCAAAAAATATTTTTTGAAAAGAAAAATTAGACGCCAAGTGAAATAAGGGATGAGCGATCCCCAAACCAAAAAGATATCGCTTTCAAACAACAAATTTGTTCCAAAAATATTACAAATCCAATATATTAGCCAAGTAATAAAACTTTCTACAAAAAACTTGGCGTGCCTGCGACTAGCTCCTGTACATAATCCAGTGAAGTAAGTGCGCGAGAAAGCAATTCCGAACTATGTATGTCGCCTCATCATTTCGTCCAACCCCTCTACCATATATCAGCTCGCGGAGCGATGAGCTAGTCGTGTGCGTTGTGGCTTCTCACCACGGCCTCACGCGACCGCGCTTCTGACTCTCTCATTGGCGACAATATAAGTCGATGAAAATCGGCGGTACCTTGGCACTTGGCATCCAGTCGCCAGTAACATGGATCCGCGAATCATATTGAGTTTTGATTATTGAAATGATTAACGTTGAGTTTCGAGCGGTTTAACGCAGTAGTACGATTTCGAGCTGCGGGTCGCGTCGAAGGGAGGAGAGCCAGGATTGTGAGTCCCGCTAGGGACATTCCTCACAATATTTACTGCTTATTGTAAATGAACTTTACAGTCTATTTTGCTTCTTCATTTCATTGTGACTTTTAAATACAGATGAAATACCCCGAACATTTTTTTACACAAAGATTGGACGCCCTTAACAAAGGGATGTAACTATCCCATAACAGAAGAAATAATGCTTGCAATCAAAAAATTCCTTTAAAAAATATTTCAAATTCAATAACCAAGGGAGTTTCTCTTTAAAAAACTTGGCGTGGCAGCGGCTAGCTCAATGCATACATAGTCCATTGAAGTAAGCACGAGAGGACATCGTATGTCCAATTGTCACTGTTCTTTAAAAAGAATCTTGTCATGCGTGATTTTAAGGGTATTTCAACCTAAGTTCTGGGGAACGTAGTCGGAGTTGCGAGAGGGATTGTCCGTCTGTAACATGGCAGTGTGCGCGAAGTTCATCATAAACATCCATCCCCTGGTCGCGCAACATTGCATTTTCATTTATGATCATGAGCGAGGACGAAATGGTCAGTTTTCAAAATAAAGGAACAGCATAATACCAAAAATTTGCGGGAACTTCAATATATACGGCACGGAATAAGCCTAGTTGGTGCTAGAGCTAACGGAACCCACGATATATCAAATAGTACTAAATGTCATAAGAATTCCCAAGTTATTTGATTATTGTCAATATTTTCTTAATTATTTGAGAATATATAAAATATAACACTTGTCATTCGAATGATATTCATCACTGATCAATGTGTGCACAGAATGTTTACAATTTTCGGTCTATTAACTTGAATAATAACTCTAAACTGATGATTCCAAATCGTCCTGGGAAGGAAAAATGACAGATTATTCTGTTAGATAGTATTATAGAGTGGGACCCCCCCCCCCCCCCTCAAAAAGTAACACAATCTGTCAAAGATTTTCTTTCTTTGATATGCGCTACATGAAAGGAAAGATCAGTTATTGCGGAGAAAATGAATCCAATTCATATGTAGACGTTGGTTCATTCTAATTATTCTATCAAAAAATTAATATAAACATTAAGGCGGATCGAGGAATAAGTACCGCCAGGAGGGTCATATCGAAAAATGTCGGCACAGGTTTATTCTCTTGATTGGGGGGTCTACTCGCTGGCATGCCAAGTTTTTTGGAGAGAATTTTACTCAATATAGTAGATTTGTAATATTTAAAAAATGAATTTTTTGTTTGCAAGCAATTTATTTCCCTGTAGGATTACTACATTTCTATTTCATTCCGCGTCCAATTTTCGGTTTTAATGAACATTTTCGGGGTGATTCTATAGTCTGAACTAATGGAAATATATGACTGAATTTTTTGAATAAAAAATTATAACCTTAGTTTAATGTTTTCAAACCTCATTCTTCTAATTGAACATGCTTCTCTATGACGTGTGCATAAGCCTTGCACTGTACCCTGTGTCACACAAAAATACAGAGATCAACATTGAAAGATGTTTTTCAAATCAAGTGTAAACGCATGACGCAGTTTGCAATAAATCTGTTTGATATTCGATTCAGTCCATGAATATCATTTAAAGAAACTGCTTTCGCTGCTATTTATAGTCAAAGAACGATACTGTCTTTCTCACACATAGCTTGCCCTTAATCATGAGTAAGATAGTGATTAACTTTTCCTGAATAATGTCTCGTATTTCTGACAAATTTCCATAAACGTATAAGAATAAAGTGGTTTAATTCGATGGATCTCACAGTGTATATCAAGTCGAACTTCGGCGATGGCTGGCAATAGGCTGGTAGGATGAAGACTAAGACATCTTGTAGGTAAGCCATGAATTTCTCGGCGGCCTCGGATGCTTATCAGACTGTGCGCTGCCCAGGTTTTTGGATTATCAATCTCAGTAATATTCGTCTGCTCTCGTTGCGGCTCCACTTCGTCTCCTCCTATAAACCTGTGACATTATCAAAATTTGAAATAAAAATATTATTATAATATTGTAAATAAAATCTATCTACAGACAGAGTGACCTAACCGAAATGTTTGGAATTTTCGCATCAATCAATTTATTAACCAAAGTAATTTTTTCTATCATTTTCAAGTCAAATTCTTGTCATTAAACAATAATAATTTTCAAATGAAGAATGTAGTCAGGGATGGGCAATTAGTATTTAAAATTTGTTTAAAATACTAAATGATTTTTCACTCATTATTTATTTTTGCTTAAAATAATGAGTGGTTTTTAATTCAATATCTTTTCAGGTGTAAATAATAAATGATTTTTCATTTATTATCCTTTGAATTATAAATAATAATTTTTTTGCATTCATAATTCATTTCAAGTTTGAATAATGAATGAAAAACTCATTATCTTTTCCAGTTTAAATGATAAGTGGAAAGCCACTCATTATCTTTTCAAGTTTAAATTATGAGTAAAAATCCACTCAACATTAATTTTGAGTTTAAATGATGAGTGGAAAACCACTCACCATTCATTTCGAGTTTAAATAATGAGTGACTCTTTACTTGGCATTTAATTCATGATGATTACACTAAGAGATACTTGCCTGTCTATTAATTAAAACTTAAATTAAAGTGGAATGGAGCAGATGCCATGAATATAACAAGAATAAATATAACTATTTTATGAATATTTTTTTTATTTTGGTCACAATACAAATTCTTTTAGCCCAATGCCAATTGACGGATGAAAGTGTCGAATCGCTCGGTTTTATGGAAATCCATTCGTCATTTAAACTTGAAAAGATAATGTTTGGATTTCCACTCATTATTTAAATTACAAAATCATTATTTATAACTGAAAAGATAATGAATGAAAAACCACTCATTATTTTAAGGAAAAATAAATGAGTGCAAAATCATTTTGTATTTAAATCGTGTATTTAAATAGTTTTTCATTCAAATGTGCCCATCCCTGAATGTAGTCCTTACTACTTTCGAGTATGCTCTTTGAGAATCCAGGGTTACAATTGATTTTTGTCCACTACAGCAAAAATATGGCCGCTTTTGGAACAAAAAAAAATACAAAACATTGAAGATATTGGTTTGTCAATTTTTGTTTCTCATAGAAGACACTCGAAGATCATCCCTATTTTTGTACCATGAGTTCATAAAATGATTGTAGTTGAACGAAATATTTAAAAAAATGTTCGTAATCAACATTTTCATTCTCAAAATTACGTTTTCCACCCCGCGAGTGGCGAGAAGAATGTCACACTTCGCGTAAAACAGCAAAAAAAGATCAGACCTTCACAAAAATTGGTGTTCCCGGATTTTCGAGGTCGGTGATTACAATTCTATCCTCGAAATTTAGAATTTCAAAAAGGCGAATCTCCTACCGCCGATCTAGAATGCAAAAAAAGTCAAACCTTGCACATTGCTTCCTTATTAAATTTTGCTCTTTACATAGCAACCTCTACGAGGAAGTATTGTACCTGATTTTGGCTTCCTCATAGAGAAAGCTTTGTGAAGAGAAAAATTTAATGAGGAAGCAATGTGCAAGGTTCTACTTTGCATCCTTCTTTTGAATATATGAATAAACACTGGCACATCTCATTTTTATTAGGCACAAACTTTTGTTTTACTTTATTAACTTTTGCGGAGGTTATAGCGAAAATCGCTATTTTTTCAAATATTCAAAATGGTGTAAAATTTTAACGACTTTACCGATCACCACCAAATTTGGTACACAGTAGAGCTGGAGGTTATTTTTCGTTTGTAGAACATTTCAGTTAATTTGCTGAGATTTGACATGATTTATAGCAAAATTTGAATTTTTTACAAAAATTCAAAATTCTATGAAGTCCGAACCGCTTTACCGATTTTGTCGAAATTCAATGCCAAATAGCATTTAACGTGGCTCTAGAACTATTTAGCCATATCGGCGAACTTTTACGAAAGTTAGAGAGTATATGACATTTTTCAAAAATATTTAAAATTCTATAAAATCAGTATACCTAGATATATTTTTTTCAAAATTAGAGCAATTGGAGAGGAATTACTACTCTACTTGCGTTCAAAGTTTGAGCTCGATCGATTGTGCCATTCGCGTGCACACACACACACGCACGCACACACACACACGTTTTCAAAACCATTTTTCTCGACGTTTTAGGTGATTTTAGTGATAAGCATACTGACATGAAAATCACGAAAAATAAGATTTTCATGAAAGCAATGCTTCCTATATGAGGAAACGAAATTATTTGAATCGAATGAAAAATGGCACTCAGGGGTTTTCGAGGTCGCTGATCACGATTCTGCCTTTAAATTCAAAAATGAAAACCGGCAGATTCAATGTGGCCGATCTAAGTTGCAAAAACTTATTTAAGGGGAGGTTCCTCTATAATTGACCGACAAATTACACTAAGTTCAAGAATTAATTGTGGATGAACAACAAGAAAAAATAAAGTGGTTTTTGAATGAACCTTCATTTATGCTTCAATTGTAATACATTTTTTTTTTTTTTCAAAATGACGTCCAAGATGATTCGTCGATTTTCAATCTAGAATCAGGAAACAAGTTTCATTTTAAAACTGCATAAGTAGAGAATAGAATGAACCTGAGAAATCGAAAAAATATTGAAAAAATGACAAAATGGCGGACATGTGAATGAAAAGAAAAACGTTCAAAAAACGAAGTTTCAAGTTCACATGTCCGCCATTTTGTCATTTTTCAATATTTTTTCGATTTCTAAGGTTCATTCTATTCTGTATTTATTCAGTTTTAAAATGAAACTTGCTTCATGATTCTAGATCGAAAATTGACGAGTGAGGAATGCACGCAGTTTTGCATGGAACCGGAGGACACTTTATGTATCAGCCGCCATCTTGGACGCCATTTCGTATACATTGAAAATTTTTTTTTAAAATTACAATTGAAGGATAAATGAAGATTTAAAAAACCCACCTTATTGCGTCTTGTTGTTCATCAACAATTAATTCCTGAACTTAGTGTAGTTTACGGTCAATTGTAGAGGAACCTCCCATTAAATCAATTCAAATGGAAAATGATGGATAAAATTTGTATATTTCTGTATCGATTTTGAATTTCTTGGCTGTTGTATTGGCACGTCGCGAATATCGTCACTCCTCACCAATTGTGAATTATAGTGTCGATCGATTGCTGATCGAGCATTATTAGATAAGAAACTTCGCGCATAGAACAGAACATTCCGGGCGATCGCCGAGACTACATATCTCAAGATTATTTCCTAACACATATCGAAATTTTCATATTTTCTCGTCATAAAATCCTTGTCAGGTAAATAAAAGTGGATCAACGGTCATCTGAGGAAATCATCAAAAAGCATTAAAGATGAGTAAAGTCAACTAATATGGAATTTATGTATGTCCTTTATTCGTTCCCCTAAGGGTTACAAGGTGTTTCTTATCCTATTTTTACAATCTTATCTCTATCGTAGCCTATTACATTTTCCTTATTCTATCTTGACCTACTGCCTTCCATTCTCACTCCTTCTTTCCTGTCCTCTCGCGCTCTCGCCCGCCTCGCCGTCCGCGCGCTCACTTTCCACTCCTCCACCCTTTTATCTCTACGCTCGAACGCTTCACCCCTTTTTCTCTACCATTTCGCCCCCATCTCCTTCTTCTGTCCTCCCACTTCCCGACTTCCGTTTCCTTTTCTTTCACTCTATTCCTTACATTCTCACTCTTCTTTGCCCTTCTTACCCCTCCCCGTTTTCTGCGTCTTCCTTCTTTACCGTCCCTCTCGCTTCATCTAGCTCCCTCATCCACTTCTCTTGCCCCCCCCCCCCCCTCCTCGTCCAAAATTTCTCTCATCTATTCTCTTATCTCTTTGCCTTCCTCTTATTCAACTTTGCATCTCTCTAACACGTGTTCCCATGGTTCCCTTTTCCTCCCACACTTCCTGCACGCCATCCATTCCTGCATTTCCCAATATCTTCCTTTTGTAGTATCCCAGATTTTTCGTGTTAAGATTTAAATTAATAAATCGTTGAAATTCATTGCCGTTGCGAAAATAATTCCAATAGTAATCATTTTCGCCACCAGCTTCGAGCACACATGGTGTCAATGCACTCGAAGCTGAATCGGCATTCAATCATGCTGACCCAGCAATTGCGGGTCGAACGGACGAAATCGGCTCTCGATTTAGTCAGTCTTTAGAAAATCGGAGTAACGATCGGTTAGACTCGTTGCCATCGTAATTAGCGTAATTACGACTATAAGAAACTAATTGTATTCTACCTTAACCAATAAAACCTTGTATTACTTTCGGGAATCGCGTGAACTCTAGTTCTTTAATCGGTCCAATCCCAAATACTATTTATAAAACAGCCGGAAACAAGACAATTTGATCACTCGTCTCAATTTCGGGCACAACACTTTCTTCATCTCATTCCCTAGTCTGTACCTCGCTATCCATTTATATCTTTCCTCTCCGCCTCTCCTCTGCACCTTCCCTCCATTTCGCTCAAGCATTCTCCCGCTATCTCACTTCCTTCCCCTTTCTTTAGCTTTTTGTCATAACACCTCTCTCCGTCCAAAATTCCTCTTTCACCTCCCCCCCTACTTTCCTTCAGCGCTTTCCTCACCCCCCCCCCCCCCCCCCCCCTCTTCTCTAGCGCTTCCGCCATTATCATCCTGTCCACCGAATCGAACGCCGTTTTCAGATCGATAAACAACGCCACTACCTTTCCTTTTATCCTCATTAGGATCCTATTTATTATGTCGTTCAACACGTATATGTTATCTATCGTCCCCATTCCTTTCCTGAATTCCGTTTGATTCGGCGGTATCATCCACTTCTCCTCTTCCTCCAGCCTCTTCGCCAACACCGCTGTATATACATTGTATACGAACGGCATTAGCGTCACTCCCTTCTATTCTTCCGCTCTGTTTCCGTAGCCTGTTTTTACTGTCGGCGCTATAATCCCCTCCCGCCATTCTCTCGGTCATCCGTCCCCCTCCATAACCTTCTGCGTATTTTACACGTCAATTCTATTGCCTTTTCTCCTTCCCATTTCCACGCTTCATTTGGCAACTTATCCACCCCCATCGCTTTCCCTTCTTTTCCTTATCACGTTCTCTACCTCGTCGCTCCTTACCTCCTTCTCCTCCCCTACACTCGTCCCTTTTTCTTCGCCCAGACTCACCCTCTCCTTTGTCCCCATTAGCAGGCCCATAAATTGCCTCTTCCACTCCTCCTTTCCTATTTCTTCATTCAGCCTTTTCCTCTTTTTTCGTCCTCTGTTTACCATGTCCCAAACCCTCTCTTCCGTCCTTGCATCCACTATCTCTCTTACTATCCTATCCCTCTCCTCCTCTTTCTTTCTTTCACACAAGTCTTTATATTCCCTTGTATTCCTCCTGTACTCTTCCTTTCTGTTCTCCTCACCCCTCCGCTCTCACAGCATCTTTCTTACCGCTTTTTTCATCCCGCTGCATTCTTCATTCAAGCATCCTTCTTCTTTTTTATTTTTTTCCCTTCCCCCTATCGCTTCACTTCTTTTCATCTTTCGGTTTATTCCCTCCTTTATCCCTCTCGCAAGATTCAACCGCCCAACAATTTCCATGGAACCTCAAGAGACGGAAAACGTAGTCGGTGCGCATGACGCAATTCACCTCACGCAATGCCCATATGACCGCCTCCAACGGCGATCGAGTATAAAAGCGACGACCTCGGACAGCTCGAGACTCTTCTTTTCGACAAACTCATAAGTTCGAGTCACGGATTGCTGCTTCTCAGCACAGTTAAATTTTTCGTTTAGTTTTGTGAAATAATTGTAACGTAACGTCCAGATAGTGGAACTCGAAAGACTCGGTTCAGTGACATCGCGTTCTTGTCATCGAGTCTGAGAGTACAGTTAGGAAATTCGGCGTATTAACGTCACCCTCGCATAGCGCGTAGGCCAACATAAATACGTTTGCGTTAGGGCCACTTCTTCGTGTTCGGGTCTACTCGGGGACGTCTAACTCCCCACACACAGCGTTGTGGTTATCCGTCTCCAAGAAAGAAAAACTATAATATGAATTATTGTACCCCGAGCACTGCGCATCGGTTTGCAATAATTCCCGCAGATAGTTCGGTGTACGCACTTCTCAGTTGGCAGATAATACGAACACAAGTGTGCGTGATTCTCACGCATACTTGAAACTCGACGGCAATCGCGCTTAACACGAGCTTCGCGAAGTTTGGTGTGGGCGTGCAATCGGCGAACCCTGCGCACACCGGTGCTTTACACTACGGAGCCACCCGGTACACGCAATCGCCAGTACAGTGCCATTAGTTCGGGCTCTTTTCAAAGCGCTAACTGCGGGCACGGGAAGAGTGACTGCCGACCTCCAAAAACCAAGCACACAGGGTGGCGAAGTAACAACACCTGACACTGGAATACATCTGTGATTAGTTCACCCCAGTCTAGAGATCGCGACACAGACATACGACTACTGAGTAGGCCTACTCACGCGGACTGTACCGATAGACGAGACGAGCCGTCCCTTAGCGTTAAGGACTGGGCGAATTCGTAATATACACTATTCAGAGTATATATGCTACAGATATACTTCAATTTTGCAGGGCTTTAATAAAAACCTTCGTGCGTCGGCGTCCGGTCTGATTTGACACATCTGAACCCCAGCAGCGTTTATATCTTACTTTAACCGAACTTTTTGACGTTTCGAGCGGCCATATTGGCTTTTAAGAGCTTTTATTTTCAGTATTTTAATATTTTCAGTAATATACTTTTTTTAAACATTTGCTCTATGTCTTGAACGGTAATTCGACCGGTCGCCGAAGCATGAAAGTATTTATTACCTCCGTGCAAAAGTTGAAATATATTTGTAGCATATTTACGACGAATAGTGTATACTACGAATCGCCTAATCGATGTTACGTCAGAAGGCCCTGTTTTCTCTATTTAAATACTAGCTGGGATATTTCGTATTAAACACAAGTATGTTAATCCCCTCCATAAAATCTACACCTAAGGGATGATGGCGCCAGACTCCCCTCCCCAAAGGTTAGTCTCATTTTATACAATATGGGACATACAGGAAGGGATCATTCGAAAGGAGGGATATCAATCAATAATAAGAGGAACAGTTCCTAGAAATTCACACCTCCCCTTTATCTCGAATTAGGCCATTGTGGGGTATAAAACCACGATGTTTCCTGAGACATCACTCAGTCTTCTATTGGAATTAGTCCAAAACACAATTAACTTCTGTCACTGCACCACTAGGGACCAGGGTGACATTTATTCAATTAGTCAAACAACGGCTACTTAATTTAAATCTTGTAAAAGTAACAAATAAACTATTGTGTAACCTCAACGTTGCTGACTACTATTCATTCCAACTGCTACCCGACCAAGAAGCCATCACACAGGGTACCGATCATCACGAAGCTGAGCCAACAAGTCTCCAGGTACAGTCCATTCTCCCTAATCGTTAGGCGAGGTCTCCGTCCCTGCAGTAAAGGGCTAACAAGGTTTGACGCAAAAGCGAGACCGACCGTGTTCGTCAACCCGATCCTCGGGTAAGACGTAACAATCGACTCCAGCATCCCTTTAACCAGTGCCGCAGTAACAGGTCTCACAGCTCGTATAACAATGATCAAGCTTTGCGCAGATAAACTAATTCACGAGTTTATTATAAATAGTTAATATTGTAAATTTCGGAGTCCTATGATTATAACTACCAAATACGGAAAAATCATATGGTTATTCAATGTGCTTCTGTGTATGAAGATCACTATGGAATAATAGTAGGAGAGTGGCGCGAAACTATTAGAGCTACGAAAGCGTGCAGTCGCGAGTCACCGGTTCTATACGAAAGTACTTCCGACCGTATGAATTTAGAGTCAGTAGACTAAACTTGTCCAGGAATCTTCCTGTTTAAAATCTCAGGTTAAGACTAGCTCAAATAACGGGTAACCACATTGTATCCTGGTTGATCTCGTACAATCCCCTACTTCCTCGACCAAATTGCCTTCACAACAATTCTCCTCGGAGAGTCAGTGATGATGAAGGCAAGGCTATTCTCTGTGTAACACGAGAAGCCGATTTTCATAGTATATAAGGACGCAATTTTTGTTTTTCGTCAGTTCCAATTATTGTAATCATCAGACGACATCTCCGAAAAAAATAAACGTTGTGAAGTTAAAACTTTGTAAGTCTTTCATCGACCTCAACGTTCGGAACGGATGCAGTACAGTTGCATACGTGCTATTACTTCTCCACTCCAAATCTCAGAGTGAATGCAGTACAGTTGTATTCATTCTATTTCTACTTCCAAAAATTCAGGACGGATGCAGCACAGTTGCAAACGTTCTAACTTCTCAATTTCAAAATACGAAACGAGTGCAGTATAGTTGCAAGCGTTTCCATTATCTCCAAGACCGAACTTACTCACGCAGATAGATCCAGTTTAAAACAGTGAACGAATGCAGAACAGTTGCACGCGTTTTTACTTTAATAATAACTGACTGTACGCGGCGGAGCAACGTCATAGCATTATTTGCCAAAGTCCAAAGTTTATAGTTTATTCTAAACTTCCATATTTATTTAAATTAATATTTATTAAATCATTAATCTAATGGGAAAACAAAAACGCGGCGGTAGAAAATATTAACTTAGGAAGCTCGTAGCTCAATCCCTAGGTGCTCCACATCCAACCACAAACACCCAAATCCAAACTTATTTTACGGCCGAGCATTTGATAAACAATAATATAGTTTCGGAAACTACATCTTATAAACTAGTTATAATCGACTTGCAAATCAATTTCCTAAAATCCAAATATATTCCGATTACCGATTCAAGATTTAACTTTTATTGTAAGAAGGAACATCTAGTTCCTGCTCTCTAATATTTTTAAATCGTTTGTCACATCGTACGTTTTTGCCTAGATCCCGGATTAATTAGCTTCGGCTAAGGTCCAAAAACAGGGCATTCCATTTCCTGGTACTTGTTACTCCAGACGTAACACTCGTGAGTACTGCTCCTGTCATTTTTTGCACTCATCTCTTTTCGAATATTACTCTACCGCTATTTTCCTCCGGGTCTTCTTCTTGCAGTTAAAAGCTCTCCAAAATTAAGCTTTTCCTTGAGATATAATCAATTCATCACCTTTCACTCACGTATTTCTGGATATCTCGATAAAAAGTATCCGCTTTTTAAACTCAAATTATGAATCTCGGTGAGGTGCCCGTCATTTTTGACCTTGAAATAGCTTTACTTCGCCGTCCACATGCTGTCTGTGGGAGCTGCTGTCCACTCCTATCATTTCGCGCATGCGCACATCTTGACCCAGCGTATCAACCGCACGTCACTGGATCCACAGCGCATGCGCGCATGCACTACTGTTCCGTCGCAAGACCTTTTCTATATTTTGTGTTAACCATAAAATATTCTCATCTCGGGGATGAATGAACCGTCTATAAACTCGATATCTTAGATCCTTGCAAGCGATAGCCAATAGCATAAAAAAACATCTGCAGAGCAGCCGGCGTTACATTGCAATAAAATCAGTAAAAAATTATCCGCGAAATTGGGAAAGAGTCACGGCAGAGTAATAAGCACTGCTAGCGCGTCATTTACGAACCCGAATACTCTCTCGGGTACAGTGCTTCACTTTCAAGGGTCAGCGTGAAACCTTTTTTACCTGCTAAAAAAGGCCGAACCTGGCTAGCACTGTCCTCCCACTCGGAGTTCCCAAAAATGCAGTCGACACCTCGTGGAGAAAATCCCTTCTCAAACTGTCAATAACCAATCAATTTGCATTCTCTAGATGCTTCAAGAATCGAAGACACACCTACCATTTTCGTATGTCCTGAACACTCAGTTCTGACATTAGTCTAAAATCTACCACCGCAACGAGAAGTCGCATCTTGGCTACAAGTACCAAATGCAGACTTCAGTAGACTCACAATATAAATTATATTAACTTTACAAGTGCAAGACTAAACAAATCAAATTCTCAATCTCAATTAAAGTGAAATAGTGTAAATATCTGTTGTGTTTATTGATTAAATATTTAACGTTGACATAACACCTCCACTACTTTATTTAAATGAAAACAATTAAGATCGTTGGTAATTAAGTTCCCTGACGGCATTTCTGACCAGCGAGACGTCGTCACCGCCAGCGTTAATTCAGGCCTTACAACCCTGATCGGAGAATCACTACCACGACTTCCTAGCGTCAGAACAACTACTGTCCATCAATTCTTCACTACTCGATCTTCGACACTACTTCAGTGCCTCTATTACTGAGCGGTTGCACCCCGCAATCTTCCACCGAGGCCACCGCATCCGAGGGGAAGACACCCACGTTCCTGTATCAATTCGCTGCAGAAGAAATTGGAGGGAAACGAGGATATCAAAGTTACGAGCATCTATGTCATCAGAAAATGCAATAGACATATCAAAGATTCGTTTAAAATGCGCGCCAGTGCGCGAGGTTCGCAGTGCGCCGCCGCAACCGCCGAAGATCGTGGGAGTCACTCTACACCTGAGCGCGTGCGCGAACGGTTGCCGGCGAGTGGGCAGAGTAGGGATATCGATCGACGGCCCACGAGAGATCGCGGAAATTCGCTCTCTGCTATCGACCACGTGCAAGCGATCGTCGAAAATTTGTTATTGCTATCGGACCACCCGTTTGAGGACATCGTGATCATCGCCTGGACTGCGGATATTCCGGTGAGATTCAGCCCACCCTCTAATACTGTGAGTAATAATTTGAGAATCTTGAGTGGAGTTACTCACGGAGGACTCGGGTCACTTATCCCCCTCCCCTCGACGGCGTGCTGTGAGCAAAGAATGCTTGATAATTAATTGGTCACGTACATTTTTGATTAGTTTCCGTTTCATTCTATTTAGTTCTGTATTTTGCGTTAAGATAATTACTCAAGATATTTGTTCAATCGCACTTGCTGTTGACTGATTTAATTGTCCTATAGTTCCGTTATTAGGATTCAATATCTTCTTTTGCGTTATGGTTCCGATCGTTTAAATTATTGCATTAGTTTGGCTCTCTGAAATTATGCGATTGCGCTAGTAAACGAAAATATTTCATGTTCGTAATTTCATTATGCTCAGCTCTCTATATTTTGGTCATTTGCCGTTCGGTTACTCGCCGAAGGTCACTTGGACCTGCGGGATGTTTACATCTTGCGCGTATTGTTCAGCTCACGCTACCTCCCCTACGCTGCCTGACTATCATCAGCTGAGCTGCCCGAACATTCCCAGCTTTTGTATTCTTGGAATTTTTCTGTATATTTTATTCTACGATATTCTGAAATTTGTTGTCATTGATGCTACCTATCGTATGCTACCTATACTACACATTACGATTTTTGACTCTCACGTTTCGTCGGCTACCTTTATTTTCTTGTTATTTGATTATGATTTTATTGTTGCATTACCCTTAATTCAAGGACTCGAGATTTATCTGTTGCCCCCTCCATTCGGATTTTTGCCGATCCTCCTTGCGAGAGATGATTTGATAATTTAGTTTGTTAACTTGCGCGTTTGGCTTTCGGAATTTATTCGGTCCGCATATGTTTTTCTCTTCCGAATTCGTTCTCGTATCTAAGCTACCATCGATTATTTATCATGATTATTTTCCGCGATTCTTTAATTCTGCGGCTATTATTTGAATTATAATTGCGCTACCATTATTGCTTAGGCCGCCGCTTCGAATTGATGCTACCTTTATTAACCTCGCGTGATGCTGTTATTTATTCGTTTATTTATTTTATATCGAGTCCCCGTAGTATTATTCTCATTCTTGTTCACCATCATATCACCCTAAACGCGCCTTGACCTTGTTCAAGTGACGCCCGAGAAATGGTTAATAAACCAAATAATTCCTTTAAAATTCTAATTCTGTCGCCTCATCATTTCGTTCCAGCCCCTCTACCATACATTAGCTCGCGGAGCCTGAGCTAGTCGTGTGCCTTGTGGCTTCTCACCTCGTCCTCGCGCGACCCCGCTTCTGACTCTATCTCATTGGCGACAATATAAGCCGATGAAAATCGGCAGTACCTCGGTACCTGGCGTCCAGTTGCCAGTGAGATTGATCCGCGAATCATGTGGAGTTTTTGGGTTATTGAAACAATTACCATTGAGTTTCGAGCGGTTTAGCTGAGTAGTTTGATTTCAAGTTGCGGGTCGTGTCGAGGGGAAGAGAGCCGAAGCTGTGAGTCCCGCCAGGGGAATTCCTCAAACTGTCTTTCTCTGTATTTATTTGTTCACCCATTCAAGGATGGCTACGAAACGTAAGACGTAGTTGACTTGTAGTCATACGGATTATGAAATTGATACGTCTGACGCTGATTATGATAATATTTTGGCAATACCAAATTCAATCAATTCTGGAGGATCGGACACAGAATCGATAGCTTCGATGATGATCATCACGATAATGTTAATGATATTGATGATATCTTATCGCAATATTCAAACAAGAAAGTTTCGACTACATACGTCGAGGATCAAACTAAATCAGAGAAAGATCAAACCTACGTCTGGGTAGATGGAGAGAAAAAATATAGTATGATCTGAAGAATTCGGGTTTTCTTAGCGACAGTATGAAGAGAACAATTTCTAGTTGCTTACATGTTGAGCTATTTGAATAGTTTTTCTCAGTTGATATGAAAAATTATATTGTGGAAGTGACCAATAAGCATGGATATGCTCTCACTTTACACAATTTGAATATCTTTATAGGAATACTGATCCTATCGATTGTTAATGAACACAAATCTCAGACGGATTATAGGTCTCGTGACTCTCTCTTGTCTTGTGACATCGTTCGAACAGCCATGCCACGTCACACATTTATGAAAATAGAATCAGAAATTAAATATTCAAAACCTACTGACGAAAATGCAGATGATAAAGCATGACGAATTCGAAATTTATTGAACAAGTTCCGTGGTAACATTCAAAAGTTTGGGTTCTCTGAATCTGCCTTATCCATCGATGAGATGATGGTCAAAATGTATGCCAGAACCAGATTGAAACAATTTATTAGATATAAACATACATAATTTGGTATAAAATTTTTGGGGGCTCTGGTCAGCTGATGGATATTTATTTGACCTCGATATTTACTGTGGAAAGGGATCAAAAGTACAAAAATTAAATAAATGTGCACTAGGCACGAAAGTAGTGATAAATTTATTACATACATTTTTCCGAACGGTACCCTCCACTGAACTTTCAAAGTTTCGTCTCTACTTTGTCAATTAAAATTTAATTGAGAAGAAAGGAGTTAAGTGATCTACCAACTTAGATCTCATCTTACATTTGAAAAAAATTAGGACTAAAATCCACAGGTACCATCAGAGATAACGGAGTATATTGTAAGAATATAATTGACAAGAGAGCCCCTCGAGGTACATTCGTTACGAAACATGATCAAAACAGTGGTATTAATTATGTGAGTGTGTGGATTCGAAGCAAGTTTCCATAGCTTCTTCAGCTACAGGAGTGACTCCACTATTACGATCAAAGAGGTTCAGTGTGAACGAGGGGTCGAGAATAGAAATACCATTTCCGTGTGCCTTTCATATTTATAATAAATTCGTGGGAGGAGTTGACCTACACGATGGCCACTGCAATAATGTTTTGCCATGTATACGGGCAAAAAAGTGGGCATGGGTCGTTTTTTTACGACTCATTCAAGCTGCAATCACAAATGCACTTGTGATATACAATGTTTCGAATACCAACACAAAAATAGTTGGATCAAAAGAATTTGCTATGAGCCTTGCTAGGCATTATTTGAACATTGGAAAAAAATGCTATCAGAAATCGACAGTATTTTGCCGTAAAACCACCCAGAAGAAATGTTCTTCCCAAACATGTGTGATTCGAACATACAAATATTGTAATACCTGTGATTTGTATTACTATAAGAATTGTCTCTCTGAATTTCATGGAAATAATTTGAAAAATTGAATAATGCGATGTAGAAAAATGGAACGTTAAAAGTCCACGAATCAAAATAAATGAAAAAAGTAAAAAAAACAACAACAAATTCTTTTTAAAAAACGTAAAAATAATGAAACTAAGAACTCGAAAAAAATGGAAATTACAGAATTACAAAAAAAAATTGGAAAAAGATTCATGTTCGTTCACCTCCACGCGATCAGAGTTCTATAACGTTCATAAGTAACGGCTAACGGACGCGAACATTAAGTTTTCTTATAGAAAACCCTGCATACCAATGAGCAGCAAAATTGATGCATTTTATGATTTTTTTCCGCCATATTACGTCCGCCGTTCCGGATATTGAGAATTTCATGTCGTAATCGTGATCAGCGACATCTGAAACCCCTGTATACCAACTTTCAGCTAAATCTAAGCTTTCGTCGAATTTTCGTTCGCCATATTGGATCCGCCATTCTGTATTTTGAAAATTTGATGGCCTAATCATGATCAGCGACCTCGAAAACCCCTGTATACTATATGTCAGCTACATCTGAACTTTCTTCAAATTTTTGTCCGTCATCTTGGATCCGCCATTTTGAATTTTCAAATTTGTATGGCTTAATCGTGATCAGCGATCTTAAAGACCCTCGTACACCACTTTTTCTGAAGATTCGACAGCTAGAAAAATACGTGCTACCGATGGTTTTCATGTTTTTTATCATTTTATGTGTTTTCCGTGACTGAAACGACATTTGAAAGAGGTTAGGGTGATGTTGGGCGGGAAAACATTTTTTCTTATGAAGTTCAACTATTTTGTGCACTTTTGGTTGAAGGACGAAGTCGTTTCCATAACTTTTTCAACGTGTAAAAAAAAAAGAATTTGATTTTTATTTTTAATGTTGGTACTTTTTAAATTAAATGCCGTCATATTGGTATTTGGAGCCATTAAAATACAGGTTTGATGCCATCAATCGAAAGAGCACACCCGAAAATAGTAGAATTCATAGTTTTTGAATCAATATGTTTTCCTCTTCCTGTTGAGAATGAAGCTCGAAAAACAGCAAGAAAATTTACATCTCCCGGCCTTAATGGGTTAAAAAAAGTAGAAGAGCATGATGCGCTATTAAGGGGAGGTTCCTCTATAATTAACCAAAAACTACACTAAGTTCAGGAATTAATTGTGGATGAACAACAAGACGTAATAAGGTGGTTTTTTTTAAAACCTTTATTGATGCTTCAATTGTAATAAATTTTTTTTTTTCAATTTATACGAAATGGCGTCCAAGTCGGTGGCTGATACATGAAGTGCCCTCCGGTTTCATGCCAATCTGCGGGCATTCCTCACTCGTCAATTTTCAATCTAGAATCATGAAACAAGTATCATTTTAAAACTGAATGAATACAGAATAGAATGAACCTAAGAAATTGAAAAAATATTGAAAAATGAAAAAATAGCGGACATGTGAACTTGAAATTTCGTTTTTTGGATGTTTTTTCGATTTCTTAGGTTCATTCTATTCTGTATTTATTCCGTTTTAAAATGAAACTTGTTTCATGATTCTAGATTGAAAATAGACGAGTGAGGAATGCACGCAGTTTTGCATGGAACCGGAGGGCACTTCATGTATCAGCCGCCATCTTGGACGTCAATTTGAAAAAAAAAAAAATTATTACAATTGAAGCATACATGAAGGTTTAAATAAAACTACTTTATCACGTCTTGTTGTTCATCCATAATCAATTCCTGAACTTAGTGTAATTTGTCGATCAATTATAGAGGAACCTCCCCTTAATGCAGCTTTGGGAATAAAATGTAGGACTCAAACGCGAACTTGAATTACTTAAATCTTCGGATCTTCGGTCAACTGTTCAAGCGCTATCCGCCGAGCTGATTACATCAGGTGTTCCTAACAAATTACCTGACACCCCACTCGAAGTTGCATCAAAGGTTTTCACCTCTACAGGCGTGGCACATCTATACAATGATATTCTGAGTGCGCGCAAAATGATCCGTAAAACTGGAACAGGTGTCTCAAATTAACATCTTAACCAAAATCAAAAGTCTACGAGCCCATCATTTGTTATCTTTTTGAAATCCGCATAAGTTCGTGATCTTATTATCGACAAAAAGAGGGTCAAGAGAAATTTGCAGGTCAAAGACGTTTTTGAAACCGAAAATCAAGAGCTGTTATATGTAATCGAGCTCTTACCAGCTTACAAATACAATCTGCTCACTCGCACAAAAGTGAAAGCAAAGGCCAGTGGCTATAAATATGTTTGGGTCAAATCTCAACGTATATGTGTCAGACGTAATGACGGAGCGCCAGTACTAATCATTAACCCTTTAGAGGGCCAGGATTTAAGACATTTTCTCTCCATACAAAAGTGGGAAAATGATATCCCCCAATCACCCAACTAAGGTCGAAACTTTGGGGGGTGGGGAGTTGACGTCTGGAGGCGTCATCCCGGCCCGGTAGGGTAAAGCCCCTTGTAAAATTTTTAAAAATTAAAAAAACAAAGAAAACACACCTGTTAGGAGGTTTTTGGGGTCACTGATCACGAATCCGGACTCAGAAATACAAAAATTTAAGATGACGGATCTAATATGGCTACCTCATTGTGCTAATTTTGCTATTTTCTATTCAATATACATAGATCTCTACACATAAAGGGTATTTGGGGTCGATGAAAACGATTTGGAAGTCAGAATTACAAAATTCTAATTTGGCAGACAAACATACTGTGATGTGATTTTTTTGCCACGCCACCTGCGCGAAGTGTAAACGGCGAGGAGTGTTGGATTTACGACACTTGGGTCGGTGCACGTTCGCTTTTACCAACTGCGGGTCAACAGCGGAGTCGTTCTCTATTTTTGCTCTCTACGTTACCATCGTTACAACTACCTTGCGATCGGAAATTTAAACGTTTTTATTACCAAATAAGTAATTTCTTTAAATTTGGTATTGTTTTGACCGCTCTGTTCCCCATTTACTGAGTCTCACCCCGCTACCTACTACAACCGAGGGACTACCCATCCGCCTGCAAACCGCTACCTCACGCCCACGCACTCAGCGACCGCCCGTACCGTTACTTATCTCTCTCTATCGTTTCCGACGTTCCCTTACGCCGAGGGACTTCGGGTTTATTTTTGAATATGGTTTTGAGTTTTTGGATTATGGCTCGGAACTCCAGTTTTGGATTTTTGGAATTCTGTTAATCGGAATCTCAGGCGGGCACTGAACAACCGTGCCCGTGGATTATGGATGCCCGGGGGGCGCGCTGGAAAATGGGCCGACATATTACTGTGCCACCCGCCTCCCTACGACTTCCCAGCCCGGCGCTAGACCATCCCCTGGAGCTTGGACTGTCGCGGTCCGGCCAACCTGGCACCCCACGAAAAAAGAGCCTAGGAGCACCGGTGGAAAGAGTTAATTGCAGTGTTGCGCCTTTTGTTGTGGGTCCAATACCGCCGATGCATCGTGGCCACGAATTCCGGTGTGAGGGACTCCGCACTTTTCCACCGGGGCCACCGGATCCGAGGGAAAGAAGACCCACGCTCCAGTTTAAATTTTCCTGCCGAAGAAATTGGAGGGAAACGACGATATCAACGTTACGGGCCACTACGTCATCGTAAATGCAGCGGACAACTCAAGCCATCGTTTAAAAGGCGCGCCAGTGCTCTAGGCTCGCAGTGCGCCGCCGCAACTCCCGAAGACCGTGGGAGCCACATACTCCACCTGAGCGCGTGCGTGAGCTGTAGCCGGCGAGCGGGCGGAGTAAGGATATCGATCGACGGCCCACGACGGATCGCGAAAATTCTCTCTCTTCTGTTGACCACGTGCGAGTGAACACCCAAAGTTTTTTGTGATAAGGAGTTCATAGAGACCACCCATTGTGAGGACCCCGCGACCATCGTCGGGACGAAGGAGATTACGGTGAGACTCAGCCAACCTTCTACTACTGTGAGTCGAGCAGTCTTTTAGGAGTTAGTGATCCGGCCTCGTGAGTAAGTTTTGCTTTTTGTTTATTGAATTTTAGTATTTGAGATTTTGAGAGTTTGAGAAATTTTGCGTAGAGTTATTCACGGAGGACTCGGGTCACTTGCGTCCCCGGCGGCGTGCCGGGAATAAAGATCGCCCGACAATTAATTAGTCGTAAATTTTAATTAGCTTCCGTTTCGATTTATTTTGTTCTGAGTTTTGCGTTAAGTTAGTGGTTAAAGATTAGGGTGTGTCATTTTTGGGCAATTTTTTTTTTTCGACTCACAAACAGGTTGTATACTTTCAGGAAGGTAAAATACGAAGCCTGTAAAAATTTTAGCTCTTAATATTAATATTTAGATGCGCCTCATCGCGAATTTCTATTTCCCATTTAAATAACATGGAAAAAAAAATTTTTCATGTTTGGAATTTTATACGTTGGCAATGTCATATTGTTCGATGGAACGCAAAACATATTTTATAGAGAATCGCACGCTCTACAAAAAAGATGTCATGCATTTTTTCGATAGAAATAGCCATTCTGATGATATTTGAGTTCAAAGTTCAAAATATACGAAAATTCATCTTTTTGTTAATTTTTAACATAAACATAAACATTTTTTTTTACTATTAATGGAAATAACGAAAGATATTTTTCGTGAGTATTTTGTCGATTTTTTTTGTAACTATTTATGATAAGTATCAGCCCATTAGAATCAGTTTCGTGACAGAAGACAGGTCTCTACAGCATTGAACAATTCACCAATAAATATTAATTAATCATGGATGAGACAATTTTCATGGTAAATTTAATAATTTACATAAAAGTTGATTGAAGATTCTCAAAAGAGTCAATAGTTTCGCTATAATATTAACAAAAAGATGAATTTTCGTATATTTTGAACTTTGAACTCAAATATGATCAGAATGGCTATGTCTATCGAAAAAATGCATGACATCTTTTTTGTAGAGCGTGCGATTCTCTATAAAATATGTTATGCGTTCCATCGAACAATATGCCATTGCCAACGTATAAAATTCCAAACATGAAAAAATTTTTTCCCCATGTTATTTAAATGGAAATAGAAATTCGCGATGAGGCGCATCTAAATATTAATATTAAGAGCTAAAATTTTTACAGGCTTCTTATTTTACCTTCCTGAAAGTATACAACCTGTTCGTGAGTCGAAAAAAAAAAATTGCCCAAAAATGACACACCCTATTAAAGATATTGGTTTAATCGCGTTTGCATTTGACTGAGTTAATTGTGCTATCTTCTCGCTGTTAAGATTCAATATTTTGAGTTAAGTTATCTTTCCGATCGTTTAATTATTGTAGTAGTTTGGCTCTCTGATATTTTGTTAATTTTGTGTTAGTGCGCCGTAATATTTTATGCGCGTAAATTGAATATGCTTAGTTTTCTGTCTTGTGCTCATTTGCCGTTGGGTTACTCTCCGAAGGTCGCGTGGACCGGCGCGTTGTTTACATCTTGTGCATATTGTTCGGCTCAAGCTAGCTCTCCTACGCTACCTTACTATCCTTGTCTGAGCTGCCCGAACATTCACAGTTTAGTATTGTCGTAAATTTCCTATATATTTTTTTCTGTGATATTACGAATCTTGCTGTCATTGATGCTACCTATAGTATGCTACCTATGCTGCCCATTATGATCTTTGACTCTTGCGTTTTGTCGGTTACCTTTAATTTACGATTACATTATTAATAATTTGTTATTTTATTTTTTTATATTGCGTTAGCTATAATTTCAGGACTCGAGATTTATCTGTTGCCCCTCCTTCAGATTTTTGCCCATTCTCCGTGCGAGAAATTATTGGATAGTTTTGATTGTTGATTTGCCCTTTTGGTTTGCGTAAATTATTAGGTCTGCTTATGTTTTTCTTTCCCGAATTCGTTCTCGTATCTAAGCTACCTCCGAGGTTTTATTATGATTATGTTCCGCGATTCTTTAAATATTATTTGTTTCAAGCTACCTTTTGTCGGCGGCTATTATTTGAATTACAATTACGCTACCTATTGCTTGAGCCGCCGCTTCAAGTTAATGCTACTCTAAAGTTCGAGTGATTAATTGGATTCCTTTGGTTTCTTTTATTTATTTATTTTATTCGAGACCCCGTAGTATTATGTTCATTCTTGTCCACCATCATGCCATAGTAAATGCGCCTTGATCTTGTCAAGAAACGCCCGGGAAACGGTTAATAAATCAAATAATTCCTTTAATATTCTAATTTTGGCGCCTCATCACTTCGTCCAGCCTCTCTACCATATAACAGCTCGCGGTTCCTGAGCTAGTCGTGTGCCTTGTGTCTTCTCACCGCGTTCTCGCGTGACCCCGCTTCTGACTGCACCTCATTAGCGACAATATAAGTCGATAAAAAAATCGGCGGTACCTCGATACCTGGCGTCTAGTCGTCCGTGAGGTGGATCCGCGAATCGTATTCAGTTTTATATTATTAAGATAATTGATGTTGAGTTTTGAACGGTTTAGTTGGGGAGTTTGATTTTGAGTTGCCGGTCGTGTCGAGGGGAGGAGAGCCGGGGTTGTGAGTCCCGCCAGGGAAACTTCTCACAACACATACACACACACACTCTCTCTCTCTCAATACGATAAAACTGACAATCATATCAATGTAAATCAATATTATCGTGTTTATTGCATGGACTATGTCAAAGGTTGATGAGAAATGTTGTAATATTGGATTAGCCAAATTAAATTTTGCCACTCTGATTCCAGAATCGTTTTCAGCGATCCCAAAAACCCCCATGTCTGCAGATTTATGTATATTGAATAGAAACTAGCAAAATTAGCAAAAAAAAGGCAGTCATGTTGGATCCACCATCTTGAATTTTGTAATTCTGAGTCCAGATTCGTGATCAGCGGCCCCAAAAACCCTTATAATCACTCAATTTCGGGGATTGCCGAGATGACGCCTATAGGCGTCATCCTGGCCCTCTAAGGGTTAATTCCGACAACGATTTAGCAGACTTATGTTAGAATGACTACCACGAGTATCCTTGCCAAATGCCAAAAATGCGACCACGAACTCTGCCAACGTTACAAGACTTGCCACGTTAAATATAGACATCTCACTCATTAGAAATAATAACAGAATCATCACGAATTGGTATAGAAAACCAACTTGGTCAGGTAGATACTTGAATTTTTTCTCAAATCATCCAATGCAACAAATGATTGGCATAATTTACATGCTAGTAGACAGAGCAAGCAAATTATCAGAAAAACAATTTCACACAGAAAATTTAAATTTAATCAAAAGAACCTTGAAACTAAACTGTTTCCCAGAAAAATTCATACAAAAACACATCACAAAGAGATTGAATACCATTTCCAAACACAACACACAAAAAACAGACACACCTGAATTTGATAAAAACAGACTCTTGAACTTCCCATACATAGAACAAATACACCACCAATTAATTAAAATGCTTCAAGCATACAAAATAAATCTAGTAAATAATAAATAACACAATATACAATTACTCATAGAATCTACAAAAGATAAAATCTCACCATTACTAAAATCTAACGCAGTATACAAAATTCCTTGCAATGATTGTGCTGGCACTTATATTGGACAAACTAAAAGACAACTAAAAATCAGAATCCAGGAACACAAAAACAACACATGTCACCTACAATCAGCACACACAGCATTAACAGAACATATAAAACAAACACAACACACTTTTCACGTCGACAACACAAAGATCTTAACAATAGAACCTTCTCACTACAAACGTTTTTTACAAGAAATGATTAAAATTAAATCTGACAAAAATTCCATTAATTACCGAACAGACATAACAAATTTAAGCATAATTTATAGTGCAATAATTTAAAATATTCATTCCATAATAATTATAAAACCAATACACCAAGAAATCTCCATAATAATTGAACATAGTATATAAAAAAAAAAAACAGAAAATCCATTCACAGCAAATCATAATACAAATCAAATAACGCGCCATAGACCACTATCCATAACCAATCACAAAACACAAGAAATAAAACCCCCCCATTATAAACGCTCCTGAATACCGAAGGTGAGGTATTGCTTCAGCCGTTGTAAGAATGGTATATGTTGTGAAGTATCAAATACTTCTTCAAAGAAGTATTTCGTTATCACCTGGCGTTAAAATCTACTAACCGAAAAAAATGAGCTTCTTCAACATCATTAAAACTCATTATGGTACCATCACCCATCACGCATTCAAAGACTGGAAGAAAAACAGCGAGGCAAGAGTGCGAGGAACTCAAGAACTTAAGTTCCTTTTAAAATGTAGACAGGAAAATTTAATTCCTAACCACTTACCGTCATTCGCCGATGCTCCTGAATAACGCTCAACCCTACTTTGAAATTTAACGAACTAGCATTGAAAAATGCGGCCACATGTGCTAATGGACTCTCCGTGATTATTGGTTAATAGCTATCTCTTATTACATTGACAAAAATAACCACAATGATTACCACAGGTATTTTTAAGTAATTTTCTATAACTTATATCAATTTCAACAATATAACTTACGCATTTTATTTAAAATTCTTTAAACATTCACAGACATAACCTTTATCACTGGAGATCCAGAAACACCATTAAAAATTTTTTTTCTTTGATATGTATGTATAGCTCATATTGTTATATTTTTTATATATTTTTTTATAGTATAATAAATTTCTGAAGAGGCCCTGATCAGGGTGAAACGTTAAAAAATAGGGATTTTTCCGTCTTCCTCTCCAAAAAAAAATTCACATATAATAATAAATGAAAAAATACCCAACAAGCCGTCATTCGCCGAAGCTCCAGACAACAATTTCAAATATACGGCTAAAGCATCAACAATTTCTTCACATTAAATATAGCTCAATTCAATGCTAATTCTCTACTTGGTCGTATTGATTTAATCCGGCACTATTTAACAAGCATTTTTTCCATATTATTACCATTTCGGAGACCTGGCTTCATAAAAATGATTGCAAAGGTGAACAAGGAGGTGAAGTTGCGTGCTACATCCACAAATCGCTAAAAGCTAATGTTCTTGCATCATCGCCTATCGTTTTTTCAAATTCCCCTGAATTTATTCTTATGAATGTTCGCTCTAATATGTCGCCACCACTACTCCTAGCATCAATCTACCGGCGTCCAAAAGGTCTTCTTTTACATGACTTTACTATCCAACTGCAAACATTCTCTCATAGCTATCAAAATATTGTTATCACAGGGTGTTCACGCCACAAGCGTTATTACGAATCGAGTATACGAGGTACCGTTGAGTGACGTCACGCAATCACCACTTCGGGTGCGCGAGACAACCGGAAACCCTTCGGGTTTCCGTTCAATTAGCTACTCACCACTTTAGACACCTGCGGTGTCGCGGTTTAGTCAATCGTAATAACTGACTCGCGCATCTGAATGTATATAATCTTTGCTACGCATTGATTATAATATTTTCCATCGTTCGTGCCGATCAACTGTGAATAAAGAGATTTTATTTTATACAAATTTACCTCATGTGTGCTACCTGTTTCTTCGAGCAACCCACAACCCGCTTCGCCACGAGTTTCTCGTGTTACGCCGATAAAACTATTTCGGTTGAATAAATTCAAACTGTGCTATGCAAGCGAAGGCGTGCACACAGGGGATTTAAACTGTAATATTTTCCGTGATTATTTCGAATCTAAATTTCTCCGTGATTGGGTCTTTTCGCAGTCTTTTTATTCAATTGTATCTTGGCTAGATGTCATGATAATCAATAGCTCTGATAAACTGCATACGTATAGAAAATCTGACGGCCCGTTCATGGCCGGACATGATCTTCTCGAGCTTGACTACAATTTTGAACTTCCGCAACAAGATCAACAAACACTCACACGACAAAACCTTAAGAACTTTTCAGCTCCAGATTTTCTCTGTACACTTAAGGTAGTCGTAGCCTCCAAAGTTTTTCCGCTGGTCTCCTCAGCAAGTGATGTCGCCGCATTAACGGGTACACTATCTTCGTCACTTCTCGAAGCGTTCGATCGTCATGTACTGTTTCAGTCTTTTGTACCATCTAAACTTCACACGCTTTGGCTTACAGAGAATCTTTTGAAGCGCATACGAAATTGCAACGTTTTTTTTGAGCGTGCCATACGTACAAACAATATTCTCGATTTAGAAATCTATCGCCGTGTTAGAAATGAACTTGACGATGACATTAAACGCGCGAAATCAGAATACCAATTTTGGGTGTTTGATCGCATCACTGATCCGACGAAGATTTGGAAAGAGTTGACACGTCTAGGTCTTGTCAAAACCACTCTCACTTCGTCTCTTTATTTCTTCCATTCAGACGAGTTAAATGCATTCTATGTCCCAATTTCGAATTCAACCCTAGCTTGAATCATTCAAGAATTCCTCTCTTCAATTGAGTCGGTACCTGAGCCTCGACTATCTTTTTCATTTCGCGAAGTCAACCAGGATGATTTGACCGAGGCACTCAATCAATCGTCGATCAGTTCGTTATTCCCGGTTTTGATAAACTACCTGCTATGTGTGTTAAAAATGCTTTACCTATCATCTCCCCTTCCTACTGGAGCTATTCAACGATTCTTTTCGCTACTCACATTTCCCGAGCGCCTGGAAACAAGCATTTATTCGATCGTTCTCAAAAATTCGCACGCCGCTCTCACTCTCTGATACTCGACTGATAGCCAATCTACCAGAATTGCCCAAAATTCTTGAAGGAATAGCCTATGAGCAAATATCATGGTTTGTTGAACAAAATAATCTACTCGACCCTAGGCAATCTGACTATCGAGCAGGTTACAGCACTCAAACTGCACCTTTGCAGATAGGTGATGACATACGGAAAGGGATTGATCAAAAACTACTATCTTGATAGTATTTGATTTCAGCAAAGCTTTTGATACAATTTCCCATGATTTGTTGTTTCGTAAGTTAAAATCAATAGGCTTCTCGCTCCCCAGTTTTTTTGGATCTTCTCTTATTTAACAGCTTGAACACAAGCTATTATAGATGAATAAAATGTAAATTCTCAGTTGCTACTAATTACCTCTAGTGTTCCTCAAGGTTCAGTTCTTGGCCCATTGGCGCGTCTCTTAATTTTTCAAATTACATGATCTTTGCTGACGATACACAGATCTATCTTAATTGCCCACCCAGCTTACTTCAACAAGGCCTCAATTAAATTTCAGCAGATGCACTATCTATTTTTTATTACACTAACAGCAATTGCTTAAAATATAACCTCGGTAAGTCAAAAGCAATGATACTGGGCAGTAGCTCTTACATTCGCGATATTGATCTGGATACACTCCCTCTGTTTAAGAATAGCTATAGAGGTATTAGGCTGATTTTGCCGATGTTCGAAAAATCGAATTGCCACTCGCGTGACCGTTGGTACGGAATTCTGAGACCTAATTAGCTGTGGAGAAAAAACGTTGAGACTTTTGGTTGTTGAGTGTTCAAAGAGAAGCACTTTATTGTTTACACAACGTCACTAAAAATATTTGAGATACACAATGAGCACTGACTATTAATTACTTTGATTGTTGAGATCGAGAACACGTGAGAGTTTTGAGAGCGCAATATGTCGCCAAGACCCAAGAGTGATTTCATTGATCTTTTCTATCGGCGTCCCGATGAGATCGATCTACGCGTAATTGACGACGCGAGCACGTTAAGCCGTGAGCTGACGTGTTGATGCACAAGATGAGATAGCTTTATTTAATAATCACATTAATGAGAAGACTTGAGATGACTTTAACAAAGCGAAGAAATATTAAGATAACCCTGATACACGTGCGCGCTTACTGTCGGCGATGAACGGACGGCCGGTCGAACAACGGCACCGGCTTCTTCTCGGGATAAAGAAAATCAGGAGAGCACGCATGAATTACCTGGTTAACGAATGAGGTGAGAGGGCGCAGGGCAAAGGCCAATGCGAGGGTCACCGAAAATGCGCTCGACCAATCGTGAGTGGCTCGCGCGTCACAACGGTGAACCCAACGATTTGACACGCGACAGCTCATCGTTTGACAATCAAAGGGCCATGCGCGTGTGGTCTGTTAACGCTCTGTCGAACCGACGGGCGAGACAACAGTTATTTAAGAGATGGCGCGACGATGACCTCGGTGAGCGCTCCTAGGCTAGCTATTTCTCCAACACCTTCCTATAACGATTGTAGTACCCCAGATTTCCTATAGAAAATAAGATAAATTAAATCGTTGGATTTTATTGCCTTCGCGAAAATAATTCCAACGATAATTATTTTTGCCATCCGCTTCGAGCACTCAAGGTGCAGCACTCAGTCTAAAGAGAATTCGAATAAGGAACGGTTGAGCTCGTGGAGAAATCGTCGATAACTTTAAAAATCGTTTAAGATTAAACTACTGTAAGTCGTAATATCCATATTACGACTATTATACTGATTTATTTCAATAAATACTGTGTTACTTTCGGGAATCGCATGAACTCCTGTTCTTTAATCGGACTGATTCCAAATAATTTTTATAAATCGGCCGGAAACGAGATGAATTGATCACTCGTCTTTATTTCGGGCACAACACGATCATTGGCACCGTTATTTTTTACGTTATTGAGGTCCGAAATCTTGGCGTTGTGGTGAGCAGTGATCTCTAATGGAATGGCTATGACTATGGCTATGAAATACCACAAGCAAAGTCTCTCTCAACAACTCAGATGCAAGCTAGTTACCTAGCTTATATTTCCACTGACCGATTACTTCTCTTTAGTATATCATGATCTCCCTGAGGAGCTTAACAACAGATTGTTAAGCCTACCGTTTAAACAAAAGAACTTTGCTTTCGTAATGATAGAATAGGCTTCCTGTGGTGTTGTGTTCTGCTGCCACGGATCTATTTCGTAGAGTATATCTGTTTCATACGGGACGCATCTTGTCTGATGCGTCGCGGGTGGTATGCGCTTCGACCGCCTCATCGACTCGCGATAAGGCTTCGTCTCTCCTTGCACCTCGCGGTGAGTCGCGTCGCGGATCGAACAATGGTCATTAGAAGTCGTTTTGACGTGATCGAGTGCAGAGGCCTTATTTGCCATAATTAGGTGCTTTGTTAATCATAAAGAAAAATACATCAATAACGGAATAATAGAGACTCTTTGGTTTATAACGCGAAAATAGTGCACAAAATAATAATAATACTAAGGAACTATTATTTGTATCCGATAAAACTACAGTGAATAAATCAGTGTTCGCTCATAAATCGTGATCCTTCTCCTTCGTGTAAAGCCCGAAGACATCTTCTCCATTACAGAAAGCTCTGATTCTTCGCCTGCTTCACGTCGTATTCTTCGAGGTTCGTTACTCGTTCTCTGACGGGATCACCTTTTGCTGTAACGAAGATCCAAGGAAACGAAACCTTTGATCAACATCTTGATAAGTATACTCATACGCACTGTGTTCGACTCGCTTCTCATATTGGTCCTGACTCTGATATTCGAAGGAAGATTGCTACGTCCATAAAGACACCGTTCTGCCACAGACCTATTGTTGCGCGTATTACCATCTAACGTCGTAATACAGCCTTGGAAGGGCTTTACCAAAAACTTAACCTGGCGATTCGAAAACCTTAGGTTCTTTATAGTGACGGGTTACCTTGTGACGTGTATTTTGTGCAAGGACAGAGTTAATAACGAACGCTAGTTGGATTCGAGTCATTTTTAAGCCAAATGCGTAACAAGATTACCAGTCCTAGTCAACAGTACCATCCAATTAATTTTTGACCTAAGGAGAGATGTTCACATCACTCCCTATATACATAAACTAAAGTGGCTGGCGGTCAGAAGTCGTAGAGCCTTTTTCCTTGGAATTTATGCACACAAGATACGCTATGGTCATGAGAAATCCTACCTCAAAGATATTTTTTCTCGCAAGGATCTTAGCACTCGCAGCTCTTCACGTTTACCTTCTCAAGAGTATTTTCATGTTCCTCTCCTCCGTACCTCAGCCTACCGCAAGTTTTTCCAACTCTCTGTTATTTACCTTTGGCATTCTCTCCCAGTACCCCTAACTGCAATCATAAATCTCGGTACGTTCTAACGATATCTATTCACCCATTTATTTGAATCCGAGAAGACAAACACTCTTACTTAATCTAGAAATTTACACTAATATCAGCTTAGACGTAAGCGTCAACTACTTATAAGTCCACTATTGTTACCCATGCATAACCATGAGATTTGCGTTAATCTTCATTTAATTTTATTTCTTATTTTCTTCTCCGTTTTTTATCTTTTGTAAATATTTTATATTCATCTTTATCGTCCGTTATATCTGTATTGCCTAACAGAACACCTAAGGCATAAATCAATCAATCCCTCCCTCCGTTCTGTTCGGTCCTATCTCCTTTCCTGCCGATATTTTCGCTTGCACCCCTATCCCTCCCAACACCTCTTCTGCTGTTTATTATCGTCTTCAGTACGACGTTCTTACGTATCTCCTCTCTCTCCCTCTTCTCCTGTTTTTTTCCATCTGTTTTATTTTATTTGCTATTTTTTCCCACTTTTCCCCTTCTGACCATCTCCTCGCGCTCGTTACCCTTCTTTCCGCTGTGTTGTCTTCTAATCCCTTTAGTCTTCCTTCCTCTCCTCTCTTCTGCCTCCTTTACCTTGTTCTCTAGCATTTCAACTCTTTTCTCCATTCTTTCCTTTTCTCTTTTCCACCTTTCTTGTCCTTTCTTAATTTCTTCTTATATACTCCATATCTTCTCTCTTAACCTTTTATCCTGATCCTTCATATCCTGACTTACTCCCTCTAGCCCTTTTTGATCTCCCGGTTTATTTTCCTTATCATCCTTCCCACCTCTCCCTCTGCTCCCCCGTGTCACCCTTCCTCTTTTTCCTCCTTCCCTTTCCCCCGATTCTCCTTGCCCTTCTTCCGTCCTTTTTTTCTTTTCGGGCGTTCTCACCATCTTCCTACTCTTTTGAAATATATTGTATATCGCTTCCTTTCCCTCTTGCTCTGTTTTCTTCATTTGTTCCCGCTTCCTTTTCCAAATATCGCTCACTCTTATTAAACTCCCGGTGCTTGCGCTCCTTTCTCTTTCTAACTTCTCAAGGTTTGTTTTCCTCCCCCTTTTATTCGATTCCTTCTCTCTTCCTTCTTCTTTTTCAATCCTCTCATTTACGTCTTGGCCACGTCCCTCTCCTTTGATTTATTTTATCTATTTCTACCGTTTATTCCGATTCCCCTTCTTCCTTGTTCTTTCTCGTGCCTCTGTTATCGTTTCTTTCTCTTGCACCTTTCCGTTTCGGCTCTAACCCGTCACCGTCGTCCTCTCTGCTCTATTCTCTCACTATTTCCCGCCCGTTGAGCTTCGCCCGTCACCGCCCGATGACCCCACCTACTCGCTTACTGTGGAGATCGTGCGTCTCTCACATTAAAGATTGAGTAGGCAGGCATTAATTAAACACTATATTTATTAGTAATACGAGGCATAGTTACAGCGAATGTAAAAATACTGGATGAGATCACAGCTGTGGCGATAGTCCTGTAACGTAGTAGAAACTTTTTTGTACTGCGCTAATGACTAATCTAGAGGGGACAATTCCTCGTGTCGTCCAAGGATTGTCTCGGGACTAGTTGCTGTTTTAGCCGCTGGCGCTGGTGTGCTGTTTCGTCGGTAACGCTGGACGGATGCTGGGGCAGAGCCGCCACATTACGCCTTACCTCCCCGCTTCACCTGTCTCCCCTGTCTCCCCATATCCCCCTACGCCGCTTCCTCACTGTCGCTATTTTTTCCTAATCTTACTTTCCTCTTCCTTTCCTTCCTTCTGTTTCCGTTCTCACCTCCGCACACGCCTTCTTTACCTTGTTTCACTCCTTTAATTCCTTTCTGCAATTCCCGCGTGCTCACCAATCCCCTCTCTCACTACTTTTTCTCTATTCCTCCGTTTGTATTCCCCCCACTGCCACATATTCGCTCTCACTCACACCGGAAACGGAAGTCCTCAATCAACTAATATGTATGTGTGAATTATAACATGAAACTCGAAATGTAATCTAAGTTGAGTCGAATTGAGACAAAGATAATATTAAATTTGGGATATCATAAGGTAAATCTAATTCACTGTATTGAAAACGGTTTTGTAGATTTCGCATTAATTTATAATTGTGTATGTGTATGTTCAGTTGTTAGGATTGTCATTATTTAATTATTATTCAGCCCTTTACTGTAAATTATTACGTGATATCATATTTTTTGTACACAAATTAATTGGGCAAACATCTTAATTCTACATTGTTTATCTTGTAACAAAGCAAATCATCACACACCGCCAATATTTAATAAAATTCAATCGTTCATATACCCGAAATGTATTATTTGGATTTAGCCCAGATTTATATTGTGTATAAAAATCAACCGTTATTCCCCTCCCTCTCCCTCTTTCCGAGTATAAATGTGTAATTGGTATCATCGACAAGACCAGCGAAGCCCTCTAGGAACATCACTAGAGATACTACGGCCGCCGAGGCAAAGTGACGTGGTGAGAGTGTGGGCTGGAGAGAGATTGATTGTTTGATTGATGGTATTTTATTAATGCCCTAGTACAACTATGGGGCAAATATAGAAACAGTACAGAAATTAGGCGTAACTTATAAACTAAAGTAGAACATAGACTAGAGTGTAACAGAATACAGTAACAATATTGTTACAAATAAAAATAAAGATAAAAATATAAATAAAAACAAACTAGACGTAGGCGCAGATTTCAGCTATGAAGCGTCGATAACGAAAATAAATTCTGTGATTTATATGATAAATGGGAAAGCTTAATTAGATAGCACTAAATACATAAAAACGTAGCGCTTACGAGACGAGGTCAAATTAAAAGATTAATAAATGAATTTCCTGCTTTAAACACTAATAACTGAGACTAGGAGCTTGTGCTTGTTCCATAGTTAGGTAGTAGGCGAATAGTTTTTAGCCAGGTAATTGCCAGGTTTCGACGATTGAAATGACGTGGAAAAAGTGAGAGTGAAAATAAATGCGAATGGAATCTATATGACCGAGCAAAGAATTTTGATTCCGGCGAGATTATTAGTTTTTCTGGGCGTAGAGGTGACAGTTGGCAGTCAAACGAGACGAGCTAGATCTACATCAGAAATTAACATCTGGCGAAAATACTACCAGATCTTATCCAAACAAACTTATGACCAGTGGCTTTTGCTTTGTGCTTGGTACGGCGTAGCAGATTATATTTATCGGCAGGAAGCAGTTCGTTTACGTATACAAGTCCTTGGTGCTGAGATCCAAAAACTTCACTAACTGAAAGATTACGTTATGCGCCCTTCTTGTCAATAATGAAATCTCTTACTTGAGCTGATTTGAGTGAAACAATGAGCGATTGCGTGGTAGGAATTCCACGTGACGTGGTAGGCCTGCTTTGATTTATGACAGCTGATTTTCGAGTCATTTTGCGCACATTTAGGATGTCTGAGATGAGATGACCAACGCATAGCGAGTTAAAAATTTTCGAAGTGATTTGCTATAGATTGTCACTTATGTCACAAGGGATTCCAGCTAGTATTAAGGGAATGATGGAGGCGAATTTCCAAAATGCCGTGGCCCAGCGCCACTAAGTTTGAACTAAAATTTTCTTAATCTAACTTACCGACTAACATACGCAGCGTTCAGAATTCGACTATAGCGCGATTTGTGTGCAGTCAGCCGCACTGCAGTCTCAGAGCGCGCCATGCACGGCCAGTCACACTACAATTGCAGCGTCTGTCAGCGGAACTAAAACATGGCCATACGCAATCGAAGTAACCCCAAAATATAATTCTACGTAACAAATTGTGCGTCGGAGATGCTTCAATCGCGTATGAAAGCCATGCAAATTCTGTATGCATGTCGGAGTCAATGAGGGAAAAAAAATTCTAAACCAGAAAGTAATACATGCTTCTTGCAGATGAGTCTGTGTTCGACTGGCTTCTTGTCAACATCAGTACACTTCTGCATCGCTATTGACGATGTCTCATAAAAATCGAATCAAGTACCATCAGATGACTCTGTCTTCAATTCGCAACTTGTAAAAATCTGTTCACATATCCAAACGCAATTCAAACTCTGATTTGTTGCAAATCGAAATCAGCACACTTCTGATCAATGACGAGATTTGACCGCAGCACGAAAAAGTCAGCACATGTCTAAATGGCTATTGAACACACTACTTGTCGTCATCGGTGTAAGAGTATGGTCTCGTGTTGCAATTAACATACATTGCAAACGAATCGATCTAACAGCCGAAGATTGAAAGTTGATCACATTTCACTTATCAACTCTTGGGTTTTGGTCAGATGTCGGCCTGTTTTGGCTTTTACACCATCTTGCACAGTGAGCTGCTAATGATCGACGCGACTTGAATTCACCACTACATTCCATGCAAGTAAATTTCTTGCATGTTTTTTCATGCTGAGCAAGTTCATGTCGCGTTAACTTCGCTTTACACTCAGAGCATTCGACCAACTTCTGGTGTCTTTCGTTAACAATAATATTGATACCTCAGTGTGTTTTTTTACCACCGGTGCAACGAAATAACTAGAATTATACATGGTTATTATTGCCAGGGTGATCTTTTGAACATGAACAAATTAACTCATAAGAATTTGTACGTTTATCTTGTATTGACCTTCATACTTCCACGTTCGGAAGCTTGTGTAGCGCTTGGAGGGTGATTCGACGTGCTCGCCGCAACATGAGGCTTAGCGCGAGCACGTCGAATCACTCTCCAAGCGCTGCACTGGCTTCCGAACGTGGAACTATCTAGCGCAGTAATACGTAAATGTAGAAAATACTTATGAGTTTTATTGTTCATGTTTAATATTCGACGTGCTCGCACCGAGCTTCGGGTTACGGCGAGCACGATGAACCAGTCGCGCAGCGTTATACTGGGTTCTAAACGCGGAATTATGCCCTGGAATAACATATTCATGTAAAAGATATTTAGGAGTTTATGTATTTGTGCGTAAGGGATTACCACGTGAATAACAAATATTCGATATAACCTACCGTACTAATTGTAAATACAAACAATACAATAACAGCTCTTTCCTGTGAGCGATGTATCGTCTTCTGGAGCTGATCATCCAAACGATTGACGTGAAATTTGGCTAAGAGATGTGATTTTCATCAACGAATACACTCCAAAATTTTGAACGTATTTTTATCATTTTGTGTTGGGTACCCAACCTCGGAACAGTGTGTTTAAAACTTAAGTTGTATACTATATAAAGGTACAAAACGTTGTATCAACAACATCTTTAGGATGTATTGTCAAAACCATATTATTCATCATTAATTTATAAATATATTAAACAAAAATCTCGCGTTTTTAACAAAATAATCGAAATGAAAAGAAATTTCCCTCCACATTGTGGGGTTTGGATCTCTCTGCCGACACTGGCACTCTAGCGAGTGCACCTGTACCACGTAAATTTGTACTGAAAAAAAATGTAAAAAATGTAAAAAAAAATTCCCCGAAATTTTATTTTCCCTGGAATAAGTATTACAATTTTGTATTGAAAAAGAATAACACCGAGTTGTTTTCTAAAATTATCTAAACAACTAAATTTAAAGTACACGACGTGGTCTCGAATTTTTCGGGTCAGAACGAACGAGATCTAAATCGTCGAAAGGCATCGAATACCTGAAGACGCAACAGACGCAACATCATATGCAATGGAAAGAAATACAGCGAACAAATATGAAAATTTTACGGTAAGTGTACTTAAAATTTTATATTAAAACAAGGTTAATTCTTGTGTCACGTTATAGACTTCCCGGTTCGTCCAGGTCGAATACTATCTTAGTCCAGGTGAGAGTTCAAAATGGACACCACAGGATGGACTGTGCGGCCGGGCAGACGAGACTCCTGGATCGTCCAGGTCGGATACTATCTTAGTCTAGGTGAGAGTCCAAAATGGACACCACATGATGGACTGTGCGGCCGGCTAGACGAGACTCCTGGATCGTGCAGGTTGGTTACTATCTTAGTCCAGGTGAGAGTCCAAAATGGACACCACAGGATGGACTGTGCGGCCTGGGAGCAGAGACTCCTGGATCGTACAGCATGGAGTCCGGGGGAGTTTTTCGTGTCTCGGAAGGAATCCGCAATGGAGTTCAGATGGACTGGAAGACTCCAGAATGGACCTTGGGATCGTATCAAACCCCAAGGTCCATACGGGAGTACTCTTTGTATTCCGCCTGGATTGCCCAGATTCCATTCTGGACACCATCCGAGACTCCATTCTGGACTCTGTCCCGGACTTTTTTTTCCCGCGCGGGTGCCCATTGTGAAAGTCTTTTACCTTTCATCATTGGCTTGACGTTTTGGTGCATCGAACAGACTCAAACAGTGTGCGTACTACTCGCTTCTGCCAGCACAAAATGCTTAGGGCGTATCGATGCAGACATCGAAAAGCCTTCGTATCCGAGGGTTATGACCGAAATATCTCAAACAGTTCTTTCAGGATAAAACAAATTAAGCATTTTGCTTCCTCATAGAGAAAGCTTTGTTTTCATGAAGAAAAAAGTTGCGCGATTTTCATGTCAGTATGCTTAGAATCGCCTAAAACGTCGAGAGAAATGGTTTTGAAAACGTGTGTATGTGTGCGTGCGTGCGTATGTGTGTGTGTGTGTGTCACAATCTATAGGTCTCACCCAACATATACTTCAATTTGCCGATGAGATACAATTTGATCCAGAAATATGAACCGTTCAACATACAAAATACTTAGGAATAGACAAAGATTACAAGCTTAATTCTAATCATCACTTACAGAAATGTAAAAATAAAATGACACAAAGAGCTGCACATTTTAGGAAAATCGAATTCAAACAACGCGAAATATACATCCAAAACCTGACAAAAATGTACAAAAGTGTGTACATGTCGGCGAGTAATTGAATATGGTTATACGATTTTTTTAAACAGCAAAAAACAGCAATCAACAAAATTCAGACTGCCGAAATGTATGCATTGCGCAGACTAACACGGATACGTCATCCTAATAACCCCTTACACAATACGCGAAACACGTTACTTTACGAAAAAACGAACGTCACACCAATTAAATAAAAATACTAGAACTGACGAAGAAATTTGCCACTGTGGAATTAGATAACGTTAAGCCGCTGTATATCCAACTTCCATAAAATGCCATAAGTAAACGCAAACATCCCTCACTCAGAACATATCACCAACTAGAAATACTAAATAACAATGGCATAGAATGAAAACACATGTACCACTCCTGATTTCGTTGAATAAAATCACACTCGAAATTCAAATGTACTGTAACGGGACATCTTGCGACGCCACCGCTACAAAAGAATAATTTTTTTTACGAAAATTATTCTACATGAGAGCGGCTGTAAAATCAAACCTGAAAAATGAAATTCGAAATATATTTTCAAGGACCCGAAATCTGTAACGCCAATTGAAACGATATTTCGACTCGGCGTGTGGTACTTGGAAAACTCGGTCCCCTGACATAACGTTCTTGCTATCGAGTCTGAAAGTACATTTAGGTAATTCTGCGTATTGTTGTCTCTCTCGCACAGCGCGAAGGCCGGCTCAATACGTTTGCATTGGAGCTACTTTTTCGTGTCCGGGTTCCAACACACAGCGTTGTGGCTATTCATATCGAAAAGTGAAAAACAGAAATTGGAATTATTGTACCCCGAGCACTGCTCATCGGCTTGCAATAATTCCCGCAGATAGTTCGGTGTACGCAGTTCTCAGTTGGCAGATAATACGAACATAAGTGTGCGTGCTTCTCACGCATACTTGAAACCCTGAGCGAATCGTGCTCAACACGAGCTTCGCAAAGTCAGGTGTGGGTCTGCAATCTGCGAATACTGAGCATACCGGTGAATTACGCTACGCAGCTACCCGGTACATACAATCGCCAGTACAGTCGGTGCTATAAGTTCGTGCTCTTTTCAGAGCGCTATTTGAGGGCACGCGACGATTGACTGCCGACCTCCAAAAACCAAGCAAACAGGGTGGTGAAGCAACAATACCTGACATTGGAATATATCTGTGATTAGTTCATACCAGACTAGAGATCGCGACACAGACATAAGATTACTGAGTAGGCCTACTCACGCGAACTGTACCGACATACGAGACAAGCCGTCCGTTAGCCTTAAGCTGTGCCGCAGTAAAAGGTCTGACAGCTCGTAATAACAACAATCGAGCTTTGCGCAGATAAACTAATTCGCGAGTTTGTTATAAACAATTAATATTGTAAATTTTTAGAGTCCTATGATTACATCTACAAAACACTGTAATGATTGAGAAATTCATGTTTGAAATTCCCTCCAGCTTCGCATAACAATCGAGCAGTCGAACGATCGAAGTGATGGATCGATTATCGGTCGGGCGTAAATAGAGTATGCTACGAGTAGACAGGGGCCAAGGTCAAGAGACCTTAGTTGAGTGTAACCTGGGAGGTGCTCTCTCTTCTCGTTTAACAGTGACGGCGAGCAGACGTGCTCCAATATGTATGTGTGTATATTGTTCCCCTTAGGGTTACAAGGATCTCCGTCCCGTTTTTATATTACTCTTACTCGCTATTTTATACACTTTTCCTTTACATTTTCTTAGTTTCTAATCTTAACCTACTCCGTTTTTCTCTTCCATCACGCCTTTATTATGTACATTTATTTACATTCTTTCTACATCGTCTTTCCATCTTTTACTCCCTTTATCCTTCATTCTCTTCCTCTTTTCCTTCTCCCTCTCGCTCGCTCTCTCGCTCGCACGTTCGCTCTGTATCTCGCTCTCTCCGTCGTCTCTCTTCGCTCTCATTCCTCCCTCCTTCTCCGACTCCCCTTTCTGTTCCATTCATTCCCTTCCTTTTTCACTCTATGCTTCTCTCCGCTTCCTTTCCTCCCTGTCGTCCTTCTTCTATTTCCTTCATCCACCTCGCTCCTCCGCCCCTGTCATCCAGTATTTCTTTTACTCTTTCCTCTATCCCTCTTTCACTTTCTCCTCCCCCTTTGCATCTATCCAGTACATGTTCCCTTGACTCCCTCTCCCTCCCGCATATCCTACAGCTCCTTTCTTCTTCCGTCCCCCAGTACTTTCCTTCCCTCATCTCGTTCCCTAATCTAAACCTCGCTATTCTCCCGTACCTCTCCTCGCTCTACCCCGCTTTCAGGTATCCTGATTCATCTTCTGTCCTTATCATTTTATACCACCTATTGTACCGTGATTTTTCTATCCTTCTTGTTCTTTCTCTTTCCTGTCTCTTTTTATCCTCCTTCACCTACTTCTCCAACCCTTCCTCCACTGCCGTCTCTTCCTCTCCCTCCCCGTTCCCAGGTCTTCCCTTGAACGTCTTTCTTCCTCTCTCCCATTCCGATATCCCTTGCTCTCCTCCCTTCTCTATCTCTCCCTTATTTCCTCCCAGCACTCCCTGGTCAGCTCGCTTCCCTCTCCTCTTCTTAGTTTCTCCTCGAACCTGCATGCTCTTCTTCCTGCCCTTATCCTCATCTTTTCCGTCATCGTCTCCTCTCTTACCGCGTATCCTTATATACCTTTCGTGCACCCTTTCGACCCCCTCCCTTTCTTCCCATCCCCCTATCTCTGCTCCGTATCCCATCACTATCCACACCAGCGTGTCGAACAGCCACATCCTTCTCTCTGAGTTCCTCCCGAACTTCCTCTTCCCTAGTCCCCATGCCTGCTTGATCACCCCCACCGCCTTCTTCAACCTGTCCTTTATGTGTTTATCCTGCTTTCCATTCCTCTGGAAGGTGTATCCTAGATACTTAAACTGTTTACCTCCTCTATCCTCTTTCCCCTTCATCTCCATTTCGCTTCCTTCATTCTCCCGCCACCCTTTATAAACCTCACTACCTTCGTTTTCTCTACGTTCACCTCCAGTTTCTTCCTGCTAAAATATCCCTGCAACCTTCTGATCATGCTTTCCTTCTTCTCCTCATTTTCTGCCACCAGCACCACGTCGTCCGCGTATGGTACTGAGCGTATCCTCCTCCCTCTCACCCTCACCCCTCCCCACTTTCTCTTTTTCAGCTCTTCCTCCTTGTCCGCGGTCAGGATGTTGAAGAGCAGCGGGCTCATCGGACACCCTTGCTTCACCTCTTTTGCCGTCCAAAATTCCCCTCCCGTTTATCCCCCCGCCTTCACTTTGCTTTTTGTTTCCTTGTAGACCTCCTCCACTCTCTCTTAGACCCTTTCTTATTCCCCGCTCTTCCATCGCCTCCCACAGCACCCTCCTGTCCACTGAGTCGAAGGCCGTCTTCAAGTCCACAAAAAGCGCCACCAGCTTCCCCCTCTCTTTTGCCAGCAGTTTCCCTACTATATAGTTCAGTACAAAGATGTTGTCTATTGCCCCCATCCCCCGCCTGAAGCCCGCTTGATTTGGCAGAATTGCCCCCTTTCTCTCCACTTCCTCCACCATCCTGCTCGCCAGTATTGCCGCGTACGCTTTGTACAGCATCGGCATCAACGTTACTCCCCTGTAATCCTCTGCCCCCTTTCTTTTTTACTATTGGCGCTATTATTCCTTCTTTCCATTCTTCTCGCCATCCCCACCCATCCCATACACTTCCGCATACCTCCTTCGCTATTTCCCTCATCTTTTCCCCGCCACATTTCCACGCATCGTTCGGGATCTCATCGCTTCCCATCGCTTTCTGCTCCTTCATCTTTTTCACCGCTTTCCTAATCTCCTCCTTGCTTATGGCTGTTTCCTCCCCCTCTCTCCTTGCCACTCCTCCCGTCGTCACCTTTTCGTCCACTCCTCCCAGCAGCCTCATAAAGTGTTCCTTCCACTCCTCTGCTCCTATCTTCTCGTTCACTCTTTTCCTGCTTTTCCTCCCCCTGTTCACTATTTCCCATACTTCGTTTTCCGTTTTCGCTCTCGCTATCTCCCCAACCAGTCTCTCTCTTTCCTCCTCCTTCTTTCTTTCGCATACTTCCTCGTACTCCTTTTTCCTCGCCCTACCTTCCTCTCTCGTTGCTTTTGCTTTCCTCCATTTTCTGAGTGCTTGTCTCGCTTCGCTCTTCCTCTCTCCACACTCTTCATCACACCACCCTTCTTTCTTTTTCCTCTTGCTCCTCCCCCCTGCCTCCTCACTCTCTTCTGTTCCCTGCTTTATCCTCCCTCCCAGCTTCTCCATCATCTCCTCCATGCTCTCCCCCTCTATTTATATCTCCTCCATTCTCTTCGTATACTCTTCCTTCATTTTGTCTCACCATTTCCCGCTCCCTACTATCCTTCCTCTCCCTTTCCCTTTTCTTCTCTCTCCCCTCTGCTTCTCCTCATCGTCACCACCAGTGAGTGGTGGTCTGAGTCCAACCTGTCCCCTCCATCGCCCCTTTCCTCATCTTGTCCGTTCATCCGCCAACACATCGTCTATCACCGTCGCGCTCCTCCCTCCTGTAAATGTGTACTCCTCCTTCTCGTCCCCCTTTACATTTCTGTTCAGAATTTCCCACCCCACCTCTTTTAACACTTTCACCATTCTTTTCCCCTCTGCGTTCTCTTTTTCGTGCTCCGATCTCCTGCCTCCGGATTCTTCTTCACCCTCCTCTCCCGTTACCCGCCCCTCTTTCCTTCCCGTCCACGCGTTGAAGTCCCCTCCAATTACTACCCCTTCCCTTTGTCTCTCCATCCACCCTCTGATCTTTTCCATCTTCCTTTCCATGTCTCCGTTCACATACACCGCTACCACCGTCCATTCCTCCTCCCCCGCCTTTACCTTTCTCGCCAACACTCCCTCCTCACTTCTTCCTTATTCCTCTTCTACCGCCATCTCCTCCCTTGCCCCTATCAATATTCCTCCTGCTGCTCTGCCTCTCCTCCTGCTCCTTTGCGCCCATTGTACCACACATACCCTGCTGGCAGCCTTCTCCGCATCCTGTCCCACTGCTTCTTTTCTATCCATGTTTCCAGCATTACTATTACCTCCCACTCTGCTATTTCCTTCCAGAATTCCTCATCCTTTTTTGTTGTCCTATGTACGTTTCAGAATGCTATTTTCCACCTCCCCTATTCCTGTTTTTTTCTGCCTCCTCTCTTCTGCTTCCTTATTTGCCGCTTATCCGTTTTTTGCATCTCTCCACTCCCTCCTCCCTCTTCTGCTTCCAGCCTCCTCTCCCTTCCTCTTCCGTCCTTCAGCATCTCCTTCCTCTCGTCCCACGTCCACACCTCTCCGTTTATTACTAGCTTCCCATATTTCACCATCACCCTCCTTCCCTTCCTCTCTTCCTCCTCTGCTCTTTTCCCTAGCAGCCACTTCATCCTTCTTTGCTTCCAGGTGAGGTCGTCCTCTGTCGTTTCCCTGTTTCCTCTTAACTTGTTAAGACCTATTCTTCATTACCTTTATCTTGCCTTCGACATTTTCTATCTTCACCTCCACTATTACCTCCGTCCCCCTTCTTCCCATTCCCCTCTTTCCTATCTACCTCGCTTTTTCTATCTCTGCTTGCACTCCTATTCTCTCCAGCAGTCTCCTCGTGATCTGCATCAACGTCCCCTCCCTTGCCGCTCTTTTTATTATGACGCTCCTTCTTTTCCCCTCTCTTTCGTTTGCCACCATCTTTCTCTCCATCTCCTTTACCCTCCTTACCATCTCGCTCTTTTCCCCTGCCCACTCTCCACCGTTCCCCTCCTCCGTCTCTCTTCTCTCTATCCTTTGTATTCTTCTCTCTAGCTCTTCCGTCTTCTCTTCTCTTTTTTTCGTCTCTCCAATTCTCGCCTCTATCTTCGCTATTCTTTCTTCTCCTTCCTCCATCTCTCTTCTCTTTTCCATATCTCTTCCCTCAATCAATCTCCCTGCCTCACCCCCTTGTTTCTTCACCTCTTTTATGTCCCTCCTTATTTCTATCCTCATTTCCCTTATCATTTCCACTATGGATGCCTCTTCGCCTTCCTTCTGTTCCGGCGACCTTGCCACCAGCTTACTTTTCTGTAACGCCCTTTCCTCTTTCTCTTCTAACTGTTCCCTCTTCTTCTTCCACATTTTGTCTAACTCTCCTGTGCATGCACACCTCTCTCTCATCAGCTTTTGAGCGTTCGGCGGCCTCCCCCTCCTCTTCGCTTCCTCCTTATCCTCCATTCTCTAGTCAAAAAATAAATTATTAATAATAATAATAATAATAATGATAATAATAATACGAATATTTGTTTATCTATTTATTTATTTACTGTTCGTTTGGTATTATTATTTATTATTATTCTAATTATTTCTGGACTAGCTCCTTTCTACCGTTTAATTCCTATTCCGTGTTTCCTGCGCCACTCTTATGTCATTTTCTTTGTACCTCTCCTACTCCGCTCTAACCCGCCACTACTTTTGTTTTTCCGCCCGTCGGTAATCCCGTCGCCGCTTACCCGCTCTCCTCTTTCTCTGCACCGGTCCCCCTTCTGTTCTCCGTCATCCGTCCTCACCTCTCCTCTCCTCAGACTCTCTCTTTTTCCATTTCCCTGCACTTGTTTTTCACACCTTTACACATTCTACCTCTCTCACTCACACCGGAAACGGAAATCAACGTGCTCCAATATTATAGGTTAATTCATTTTTTATAATTTGCATAACACGTAACAGTAATAAAGAAACCAAGAATGTTACAGATAAAAATCTCGACCGTTGTTTGTTTAATATTTATCATCCTATCTATCGTTTGTGTTCGTCAACGGTTAAGTTTAGAAGCACACATTATAATTAAATTAAATTCTCAGGATATGTAAATATCGTTCATACACTTTTATCTAAAACAAGGAGTGAATTTTGATTTAGTTTGAACATAAATGTTAAAAATAAATAAATAAATAGAACAAAAAGTGAAACTATTACAATTGGCGCCCAACTTGTAGGCACGACTTACGTAGCCGTTATTCATTGGGATTTATGTGATGCATGTTTATTATTGAATTATGTATGTGTTATTTATTGAATTATTCATTTGAAAACTGTGGATTGAAAAAAAAATTGAATATACATATTGGGGTGTGTCATTTTTGGGCAATTTTTTTTTTCGACTCACAAACAGGTTATATACTTTCAGGAAGGTAAAATAAGAAGCCTGTAAAAATTTTAGCTCTTAATATTAATATTTAGATGCGCCTCATCGCGAATTTCTATTTCCCATTTAAATAACATGGGAAAAAAATTTTTTCATGTTTGGAATTTTATACGTTGGCAATGGCATATTGTTCGATGGAACGCAAAACATTTTTATAGAGAATCGCACGCTCTACAAAAAAGATGTCTTGCATTTTTTCGATAGACATATCCATTCTGATTATATTTGAGTTCAAAGTTCAAAATATACGAAAATTCCTCTTTTTTTTAATATTATAGCGAAACTATTGACTCTGTTGAGAATCTTCGATCAACTTTTTTGTAGATTATTAAATTTACCATGAAAATTGTCTCATCCATGATTAATTAATATTTATTGTTAATTGTTCAATGCTGTAGAGACCTGTTTTCTGTCACGAAACTGGTTCTAATGGGCTGGTACTTATCATAAATAGTTACAAAAAAAATCGACAAAATACTCACGAATAATATCTTTCGTTATTTCCATTAATAGTAAAAAAAAAGATTCTCAATAGAGTCAATAGTTTCGCTATAATATTAACAAAAAGATGAATTTTCGTATATTTTGAACTTTGAACTCAAATATCATCAGAATGGCTATGTCTATCGAATAAATGCAAAATATCTTTTTTGTAGAGCGTGCGATTCTCTATAAAATATGTTATGCGTTCCATCGAACAATATGCCATTGCCAACGTATAAAATTCCAAACATGAAAAAATTTTTTTCCCATGTTATTTAAATGGGAAATAGAAATTTGCGATGAGACGCATCTAAATATTAATATTAAGAGCTAAAATTTGTACAGGCTTCTTATTTTACCTTTCTGAAAGTATACAACCTGTTTGTGAGTCGAAAAAAAAATTGCCCAAAAATGACACACCCTAATACATATATTTTCAAGAGGTAAAGTCACCACGAACAACTCGGTCGAAAGCACGTGAAGTTAACTTATTAAGTTCTGCTGTTAATTTATTATCAATTAAAAAGTCAAAGAAAGTGATGAAACAGAATATATCGAGAAGTCCTAAATTAAATATAAATAACATCGGTTCACATATTCGCCGGAGCATAAGTAAGAATGAAATGGCTGAAGCAAATAATGATTTGCAACGTGAAATTGATGAGGAGTGGCAACGTTTAAGACCTCTGCTACAGCGGTTGGACGAAGAACGAGCAGAAATTGACCGTATTAGAGCGAGTATCGTTAATCCTATTGACCAACAAGCCCAAGGCCAACAAGCGCCGAATCATCATTGTCAAGAGCAACCGACTGTTCCTCTTAATCCACAATCGCAAGTATACGAGAATAATAATCAATTGGTTAACGGGCTCGTCAGCCATTTACAAAATTTGCATATAAATATAAGTGTCTCTAAATTTGACGAAGATATTAATCCAATCGATTATATTGATGATGTAGAAAGATATTTTAAATTGAAGAATATCCGCGACGAGCACCACCTTATAGTTGCTGAGAATATTATTGAAGGTCGAGTTAAGATATGGTATGCAGTTAATAGTCGAACTATTTTAACATTTCAAGATTTTAAGAGAGCTTTTTGTGCAGAATTTTATTCGGTTCCAGTTCAAGTACGATTTAAAAATCAGTGGGCTGCACGTCGATACAAATACAATGAAGGTTCACTGCATTCTTATTTTTATAAGCAACTGAAAGAATCGGGACATTTCCAACCGTCATTGACCACTTACGAAATTAATTACATGATTGTACAACAATTTCAGTCCCGCGTAAGGTCAAGTTTGGCAACGGTTAATTATTCCGACTCAAATTCAGTCGCTCAGGCTTTGGCTCATTTGGATCTCGCTCGGGAAGATTTTATTAGGAATAAAGAATCGAGAAATAATCATAATACATTAAATACCCATGTAAATAGTATGCGAATGTCACAATCAAACCAAACAAATAAAAGATTCGATAATAGAGGCTGATACAATCGTCAAGACAGACAACCTAATTCGAGAGTGCAAAATCCGAATCCATATCCGGGTTGGTACGAGGTTAGGAATCCGTATAAACCAATAACCGCGAATTATGGACTTCCGCCGAATGGAGTTCCAGATTATCGTTTTCCTTCCCCAAATTTCCAAGTGAATCCAAGTCAAATAGTGCAAAATAATCAACTAACTAATCAAGGATCAAATCACGCGGTTGACAATCAAAGAAATCATTTAAACTGAATAGTGGTGCGGTACAAAAAGGTCCGTCGCCGTGCTATAGGTTTTTTTACTTTATAAAGGACCTCCATAGCGAAATTGAGGGGAATGTCCCGCTTTCATGTAAATTCAAATCGGGTATATAACCATCTCCGACGATAAGACTAAAAATGGGGGATGACGAGATTAGGATTTTAGTTGATACGGGCAGTCAAATTACTTGTATTTTGGAACACTTTTATAAGTGATTAAAAGCATTGTACCATTTAAATAAATTACCCGTCACAAACATGTACGTTTCTTCGGCAATCGGAAAAAAGATTTCCACTGTTAAACATCAGATTTATTCTGAAGCGTTTATTGGTGATCGTGGTTTCCACCATGTTTTTATTGTGGTTCCATCATTAACATCAAATGGGATACTAGGCAGTGATTGGTTAAACCAAAACAAAGGAATAATTAATTATGAAAATCGAACTATTAGCATTTGGGATAGTCCGCTCGATCCTGACACGATTACGTTTGATCGAGATTTCTCAGAGAGGCTAGAAATCTGTAAAAATAATGAGGATACGGTAATTCAAATAATTCAAGTTAAAGAAACTATGAAAAAATCTATTAACGACGAACTTTCAAACACGATCTCAGTGTCACAAAGTTTAGAAGACTCGTTATTTAAAAACAAGTCATTTCAAGACCCAATTATCGACAAATCTCGGGTGGAATCTGAATATAAACACGAAAAGACGGCGGTTCATATCAGCCGTCTGAAGGTAAATAATATAGACATTGGAAACGATGACGATATTAATTTCGATTATTTACATCTTTTCGAAAATCACGATTGTACCCAGCGAGAAGGATTTGATAGTGAGCTTGCTTTCTCTGAGGAATTTCGATCTTTCGCGCGTAAGCTAACGTCCCTCGGGCAGGATCGTATGGATGCACTAATTAATTTAATATGGAAAGACAAGCAGGTCTTTTTAACGTGCATTTATGAACACGAGCGTTTATGAACACGAAATAAAATTAATTCCGTCAAAGCCGATTTCACGACATTCGTATCCTGTACCTATACATCTACGGGATTTAGTTCGACAAGAATTAAATATTATGATCAATGCTGGTGTTATTGAGAGAGGTATCGGTCCTTACTGCAATTCATTACGCATAATAGATAAGAAAAATGGAACAGTCAGAATATGCATCGATGCAATATATTCAAGCGCGATTATTGAGGGAGATAATGAATCGCCTCTCATGATCAGCGAAATAATGCAAAAACATTATGGGAAAAATTGTATGTCTACACTCGATTTCACACACGGATATTAGCAAGTGCCGTTGACCAAGGAATCCAGAAAATATATCGCATTTCTCTTCGAGGGAGTTTTGTACCAATTTAAAGTAATCCCTTTTGGATTAAAAACATCGGGTAGTGGTTTTATTCGAGCCCTCGGTATGGCTTTTCAACATGATTTTGCTGATTTTCTCACGTGTTATGTGGACGATTTATTGGTCACGTCATGTGATTTTGCGCAGCATTTAGAACATCTCGATAAAATATTTCAGAGTTTGAATCAACAATAATTTCACATTGCGATTGAGTAATGCATGGTTTTGTAAAGAATCCGTGAATTTTTTGGGATTCATTTTATCGTCTCGTGGAATAAAACCGGACTCAGAGAAACTCGATATAATAATCAATTTTAAGGATCCGGAATCTAAACGTGACTTGCAAAAATTTCTAGGGGTCTCTAATTATTATCGACAATTTAGCATTAATCACGCCGATTATGTTGACCCATTGCGATCGTTATTAACGAAAGAAGCACGGTGGGAATGGACAAACGCACACGCCAAAGCATATAAAGATCTAAAAGAAAATTTCAGACGCTGCGTCGAATTGTCACATTATAGCATTGATCAGACATTTTATCTGCAAACGGATGCATCTGATAAAGGCATCAGTGGCATATTGTTTCAGATAAATGAAAATCAGGAGCATGGGATAATATCGATAATTAGTCGAGGACTTGTTAAAGCTGACATTAATTATACAACGACCGAAAAAGAGATTCTTGCCATAATATATTCTATCGTTAAATTTCATATTTATCTTTTCTGTCATCCATTTATAATTATCACGGACCATCAGGCGCTTACTTTTCTCAATAAAACACCATATCATATCGCGCGGTTATCAAGGTGGATTTTATTGATTCAAGAATATTTGTTTGCGGTCAAATATTGCAAAGGCAGAGATAACGTAGTTGTAGATTTTTTAGTCGAAATCCCAATAGAAAATTCGAGAAGGAAAATTTAGAAAAAATTATCATATCAAATCTATTGTTCTACGATATCGGAGATTCCGATGGAATAATAAATGATGCTTTGATCATGGTAACTCAACTCGAATTGGATCCAGTTTTCAAAAAAGAATTGAAAAATGTATCTAAATTGCAACAAGAAGATCAGTCTTTAATGAAATTTATAGAAAAATTAGAAAGTACTAACAAAGGAAATATATAAAAATACAATGATATCTAGTTCCATAAATCCTCTTCTTCATTACAATGGCGTATAGTCGTTCCACTAAACGTACAGCTTTTGATTATTCAAATGGGGCACGATCGTATGGGCCATCCTGGCGTGTATAAAACACTTTGTCAGATAGAACGATTTTTCTATTGGCAGGGCGATTTTTCTATAAACAAAGCTGTAGAGAAATATGTAACAAGTTGTGACTTATGCCAAAAGGTCAAACATTTACAAAGATCGATGGAAGGAGAATATTGTTACGTACAGTCCGACAAACCATGGGATCTGGTTACTGTAGATTTTTATGGCCCATTACCGGCTTCAATAAGTGGAGTCCAATATATTTTTGTCGTATTAGATGCGTTTTCAAAATTAGTGAAATTATATACATTGAAAAAAAGCAACGGCGCGTATTGTAGTAAGAAAAATAATACATGATTACTGCGTGAAAATTGGTAAGCCAAAAACAATATTATCGGACAATGGTTCTCAATTTACTGAAAAAATTTGGAAGAAAGAATTAAATGATCATGGTATCAAGGTCGTATTTTCATCTATTAGACACCCGCAATCGAATCCAACTGAGCGAGTCATGAGGGAGCTAGGAAAATTATTTCGCATTTTTTGTGCCGAACAGCATACCCGGTGGGCAAAACACATACCTACGATGGAACTGCTATTAAATCACACAATGCATTGCGCGACGGGATTTATTCCATTAGAACTACATTGGGGTTCTAAGCCTAAGGATGAAATTGCTGAGTTCCTGCAATTTCCCGATTTACCAGATATGGAACACGATTTAAAAATAGCGATTGCCCACGGTTGCTGAAAAAATTCGAAAGTCGGAAACGGAACCAAAACAATGTATGAAAAATATACCTTGACATTGGAGATTACGTTTTATTACGAGTCCCTCATTTATCAAGTGATACCGACAGAACCACTCACAAATTCTTTCATTTCTTGAAAAGTCCTACGAAATTAGTGAAACTAAAGGACATAATGCATTCGTGCTCTCGGAAATTAACGATAAGAAAAAGATTGAAGGAACATATAATCGTGCAAGCTTGAGGAAGTACCAAAAACCAATTAGTATAAAAGGAAATAAGGAAATGTATATAAAAGCCTGCCACTCCTCTCTGTAAACACGTTCTATGATCTAGGTAAATTTCTGTATACAATAAATTTCAATGACGATTCTGTATAAATATAAATAATGATAATAAAACAAATAACGATAACAATAATAATTTTCTCTTTATCTGGATGATAAATATAAAATCAATAAAATTGCATGATTACATAATAAAAATTTGTTGAAATAAAAAATATATATATTGTGACGTGATTTTTTGCCATGTCACCTGCGCGACGTGTAAACAGCGAGGAGTGTCGGATTTACGACTCTTGGGTCGGTGCATGTTCGCTTTTACCAACTGCGGGTCAACAGTGGAGTCACTCTCTAATATTGCTCTCTACATTACCTTCGTTACAGCTACTTTGCGATCGGAAATTTAAGCGTTTTTATTAGCAAATAAGTAATTTCTTTAAATTTAGTATTGTTTTGACCGCTCTGTTCCCCATTTACTGACTCTCACCCCGCACTCTTCGACCGCCCGTACCGTTACCTATCACTCTCTGACGTTTCCGACGTTCCCTTACACCGTGGGACTATGAGTTTATTTTTGGATATGGTTTTGAGTTTTGGATTCTGTTAATCAGAATCCCAGGCGGGCACCGAACAACTGTGCCCGTGGATTATGGATGCCCGGGGAGCGCGCTGGGAATTGGGCCAACATATTACTGTGCCACCCGCCTCCCTACGACTTCCCAGCCCGGCGCTGTACCATCCCCTGGAGCTTAGACTGACGCGGTCCGGCGAACCTGGCGTCCCATAACGAAAGGGCCTAGGAGCACCGGTGGAAAGAGTTAATTGCGTGTTGCGCCTTTTGTTGTGGCTTCAATACCGCCGATGCATCGTGGCCACGAATTCCGGCGTGAGGGACTCCGTACTCTTCCACCGGGGCCACTGGATCCGAAGGGAAAACACCCACGCTCCAGTCATAATTTGCTGCAGAAGAAATTGGAGGGAAACGGCGATATCAACGGTGCGGGCCACTACGTCATCGCAAAAGCAGGGGACAACGCAAGTCATCGTTTAAAAGGCGCGCCAGTGCGTTAGACTCGGAGTGCGCCGCCGCAACTCCCGAAGACCGTGGGAGCCACACTCTCCACCTGAGCGATCAACGGCCCACGAGGGATCGCGAAAATTCGCTCTCTGCTGCTGACCACGTGCAAGTGAACATCGCTAATTTTTGGTGACGAGGACTTCAATCCGACCACCCATTGTGAGGACCTCGCCACCATCGTCGGGACGAAGGAGATTATGGTGAGACTCAGCCCACCCTCTACTACTGTGAGTCGAGCAGTCTTTTAGGAGCTAGTGATTCGGCCCCGTGAGTAAGTTTTGCTTTTTCTTTTATTGAAGTTTAGTATTTGAGATTTTTGAGAGTTTGAGAATTTTGCGTAGAGTTACTCACGGACGACTCGGGTTACTTGCTCCCCCAGCGGCGTGCTCGGAGTAAATATCGCCCGACAATTAATTGGTCGTAAATTTTGATGAGCTTCCGTTTTGAGTTATTTTGTTCTGAGTTTTGCGTTAAGTTAATGATTAAAGATGTTTGTTTAATCTCGATTACTTTTGACTGAGTTAATTATGCTATCTTCTCGCCATTAGGAGTCAATATTTTCAGTTGCGTTATCTTTTCGATCGTTTAGATTTTTGTATTAGTTTGGCTCTCTGTAATTATGTTAATTTTGTGTATGCCGTAATATTTCATGCGCGTAAATTTACTATACTTAGCTCTCTGTCTTTTGCTTATTAGCCGTTGGGTTACTCGCCGAAGGTCACTCGGACCGGCGTGTTGTTTACATCTGGCGCGTATTGTTCGGTTCACGCTACCTCCCTTACGCTACCTTACTATCTTGGTCTGAGCTGACCGAACATTCACCGCTTTGTGTTATTGTAGTTTTCCAATATATTCGATTCTGTGATATTATGAAGCTCGTTGTCATTGATGCTACCTGTAGTATGCTACCTATACTACCCATTACGATCTTTGACTCTTGCGTTTGTCGGTTATCTTTAGATTATGATTAGTTTATTGTTATTTTGTTATTGTTTTATTTTACTATTGCGTTAGCTATATTTTCAGGACTCGAGATTTATTTGTTGCCCCTCCTTCAGATTTTTGCCGATCCTCCGTGCAAGAGATTGTTGGATGATTTTGATTGTTGATTCGCCCCTTTTGGTTTGCGTAAATTATTAGGTCTGTTTATGTTTTTCTTTTCCGAATTCGTTCTCGTACCTAAGCTACCTATTGCTTGAGTCGCCGCTTCAAGTTAATGCTACCTTAAAGTTCGCGTAATTAATTTTGATTCTTTTATTCTATTTCTTCTTCTTTTCTTTATTTCTTTTATTCATTTATTTTATATCGAGTTCTCATAGTATTATGTTCATTCTTGTCGACCATCATGTCATAGTAAATGCGCCTTGACCTTGTCACGTGATGCCCGGGAACTGGTTAATAAACCAAATAATCCCTTTACTATTCTAATTTTGTGCCTCATCATTTCGTCCAGCCCCTCTACCATATATCAGCTCGCGGAGCCTGAGCTAGTCGTGTGCCTTGTGGCTTCTCACCGCGTCCTCACGCGACCCTGCTTCTGACTCCACCTCATTGGCGACAATATAAGTCGATGAAAATCGGCGGTACCTCGGTATCTGGCGTCCAGTCGTCCGTGAGGTGGATCCGTGAATCATATTGAATTTTGTATTATTAAGATAATTGATGTTCAGTCTTGAGCGGTTTAGTTGGGGAGTTTGATTTCGAGTTGCGGGTCGTGTCAAGGGGAGGAGAGCCGGGGTTGTGAGTCCCGCCAGGGAAATTCCTCACAATATATATATATAAATGAATAAAAATAAAACAAGTCAATCTCGTTAATTGTCAAAATCAAGAAAGTTAGTGTAAGTTTAGGACGAGACCCTTAATGGGATGGAGTCGAATAATAAACAAAATAAGACGAGATCCTTAGTGGGATGGAATCAATCTAATATAAGATTTTTTTTGATGCGTAAATTTGACAATTAACGTAGAGGCTTATCGAATAATTTATAAGAGAAAAAATTAATAAGTCCCTTATTTGTTTTATCGTGTTATAATATAATAAAATATGATTGTGATGCGATGTATGGGGGTATTCTGTAAAAGAAACGATTGTTTTATGATTAACATTACCTATTAATCATAAAATAAGGGGGATAATGTAATGATTGAGTATCTCACGTTTAAAATTCCCTCTCGCTTCGCATAACAATCGAGCAGTCGAACGATCGAAGCGATCGGTCGATTATCGGTCGGGCGTAAATAGAGCATGTCTACTACGAGTAGAGAGGGGCCAATGTCAAGAGACCTGAATTGAGTGTAACGTGGGACCTGCTCTCTCTTCTCGATTAGCAGTGACGGCGAGCAGACGTGCTCTAATATTATAGGATATAAAGATAAGTTAATTCATTTTGTATAATTAGCATAACACGTAACAGCAATAAAGAAACCAAGAATGTTACAGATAAAAATCTCGACCGTTGTTTGTTTAATATTTATCATCCTATCTATCGATTATGTTTGTCAACGGTTGAGTTTAGAAGCACGCATTATAATTAAATTCAATTCTCAGGATATGTAATTGTCGTTCAAACACTTTTATTTAAAACAACGAGTGAATTTTTATTTAGTTTGAACGTAAATTTAAAAAGAAAAAATAAATAAAACAAAAAGTGAAAATATTACATCACGGAAAAATCTAATGATTTTTCAATGTGCTTCTCCGTATGAGGACCACAATGGAATAATAATAGGAGAGTGGCGCGAAACACTCACACCATTGTTATTAGGGCTACGAAAGCACGCAATCACGAATCACCGTAGTCGTGTCCGACGACCGGGACACAAAAATTTATCTGTTTTATAATTTTTGTCAATAGCCGGCGCGTCCCCGCTTTATTAAATAATTAATTAACAGTTTGCAAGTTGAATGTAGAGCTCCACATGGAAGCACTTCCAACCGTGTGAATTTAACTTTAGTCAAATCAAACCGAACTAGGAAATATTCCTACTTGCGTAGTATTAAGTGCGTCCCGGTCGACGCAGTCTTTGCAACCAAGCTTCATACATACACGCAGAAGTACCTCCGACCGTATGAATTGAAAGTCAGTGGATTAAATTTGTCCAGGAATGTTTCTGTTTAAGACCTCAGGTTAGAACTAGCGCAAGTAGCAGGTAACACTATTGTATCCTGGTTGACCTCGTTTGTACGAGGGGATTGTTCCCCTACTTCCTCGACCAAACCGCCTGTACAACAATTCCCCTCGGAGAGCCAGTAATTATGAAGGCAAGCTATCGTCGATAGACACATGAGAGAATAAAATTTTAACCTAATCTGAGGCATCAACAAAAACCTACAAAACCCTCCACCGCCTATTTCCCAGTAGATCGCTTGGGCGCAGTACATGAATCCTGTAATACCACTTCTTACGCGTTCGAGTATTAGAAAATTACAAAAACAGTGCGTGTTTCGATCGAAATAATGATAAGTCATAAGTTGAACGGAGTTTTCGAAGAACGTTCGTTCTCTCTTTAGATAACACTGACGCCCATTTCCGGGAAAAATATAGTAGTTTTGATCATTCCAATCGAGCGAAATCGCGAAACGTTACAGTATATAATATAAATGTCACTAAATAAATATAACCGAGGCTGAAGGACTTAGGTCGATGGCCAATTGGCAATTCGGACTATATTTAAGTAGGCTAGCTTTAAGGCAGTATTCTGGTTTAGAGGACCGAATTTTAGATGATTGTATTTGTACTATCCATTTCTTATGAGTTATCTATCAACATTACAAGAATACAGTAAAAAAAATTTTAATTTAAAAAGCTCAAAATTCATAAAATTAGCAGTTGATGAAGTGGCGGGCCTCAAAAAATTGGCACGTTATCATGCCCAAAATTCCACCCCGCCTAGCAATCTGAAAGAAATAAATAAAAAAGCTTATTAGGGTAGAATAATGTCGCTATGTCCGGAACTATGGAAATGTTGAACAAAAATTTCACAAAATCGCTGCTGCCTGAAAAAAATGCAATTTTGTAATAACTTTTGTTGACTTTTTCGAATTTTTTTGATGATAGTAAAAATTGAAATTTGGGGATGCGGCTAGTTATGAACATACACAAGTCTATAAAAAAAACTTTCAAATAATTGCACGTAAATCGGTCCAGTAGAACTTGAGAAATCGTGGGCATCGTCTTGAAAAAGACAGTTTCGAGAAAAACGCGTTTGTACGATTAATTTTAGCCGAGCGAGTTTGGATGCCGCGTCAGCAAAATACCTATATTTTCTAAAATAATTCGAATTTTGAAAAATCCTCTTGTAGGCATATTCTTGAATCGTTAAACTGTGGAAATATGAAGAAAAAATCAATTTTTTGGAATTCCTAGACCAGAATACTGCCTTAAGTTAAATAAGTTAAAATTCAAATTACTGTATCAAGAGTTATTAATAAATACATAGTACTACTACTGCCGTTCGGTATTGAATTTCAACAAAATCGGTGAAGGAGCTCGGATTTTATGGAATTCTAAACTTTTATTTTTAAAAATGTTGCTATAAATCACGTCGAATCTCAACAAATCAACGGAAATATTCTACAGACAAAAAGTGATATACAGACCTGTTACTTACCAAATCTGGTGACGATCGGTAAAGTCGTTAAGATTTCACACAATTTTGAATATTTGAAAAAATAGAGATTATCGCCATAATTTCCGTAAAATTTAAAAGAGTAAGACAAAAGTTTGTGCCTGATACAAATGAGGTGTAGCGGTGTTTGTAACAGTGATATTCATATTTATCTTTAGTAATATTCAATTACAAGAACTCTAAAACGGGACTATGTATCGAGTGTATTGACCCCGCTTCAGTTATAGATCAGATAAGATATATCAGACACGACGTAGTGAAAGAACGAAAATGACGAACAATACGCTGTTATACCCGGTAGCGCAACCGATGGACTTGAACCAACAGGCGAACAGTACCGATAACGCGAGCGCAGAAACAGGTGTAGGAATGACGTCAACCATCAGTCAAAATAGCGCGGCATTACCCTTACGTGTAATTCTGTTAACCGCGAAAATCTGGATCCACGACAAAGAAGGCGCACGCGTCGAATGCCCAGTACTGTTAGACTCAAGGTCGCAGTTAAATTTTATTTATTTAGTAAACATAAACAAACAAAGCTGCTCAGTTAAGGGATTCGGTCCAGCGATCGATCTGAGCGAGTCGGCGGAAGCAGTCATTCAATTGAAGCATACCGCGTTTGTACCAAAGCGACGTTTCCTTATCACGGAACGTATTATCGAAAAACTACCTCCTGCACCAGTCGAAATCAGTCATCTTAAAATCCCTCCGAATATTAATCTCGAGGATGATACATTTTACCTTCCAGGTAGGATTGACCTGGAATTAAGCGAAAGCATTTTCTGGAATTTGCTGTGCATTCATCAAATAAAGGTCGGGAAAAATCAGCCGATCCTCCAGAAAAGACATATTGGCTAGATTGCCGCTTGGGACATCACACCGTGCACCACACAGCATCTCTTAGCTACGTGGCGACCGACACCGCACTACAGCAGCCAGTCAAAAGGTTCTGGGACATCGAGGAGATTGACGGGACACCAACGCGATCGAAGAATGATGAACTGTGTGAAATCGATTTTAAGAAGACCCATCAACGCGACGAGACAGGATGCTTCACAGTGACCCTTCCGTTCCGCGATGATCCAGTGGGGTTGGGTGAATCTCGTAAAAACGCCGTCGAACGTTTTTACAAAATCGAAGCCAAACTCGAGCGAGACCCCGACTTGAAAGAGGAATACGTCAAATTCATGGACAAATACGTGGAGCTCGGACATATAAATGCGCGCAGCGACATCACAGAGGGTTCCCTTAAGTCATATTACATCCCACATCACGCAGTGGTCACAATGGCCAACGATCGCCGCAAACTCCGCGTCGTCTCTGATGCGTCCGCTAAGACGATGACCGGCAAGTCCCTCAACGACGTGTTACGAGTGGGACCAACGATTCAGACGAAGCTGTTCGCAATCGTGTTGAGGTTGCGACAATATCGCTACGTTATAACAGCCGATATCGTCAAAATGTACCGGCAGGTCAATATTTATGAAGATCAACGAGATCTACAGAGGATTGTTTGGCGACCAGACAGCACGCGACCATTGAAAGAATACCAGTTGAATACTGTAAGGTACGGTCTAGCATCAGCTCCTTTTTTGGTGATTGGAGCCTTGCAGCAAGCAGCTCATGACGCGCAAGACAAGTATGCAGCCAGTGAAGGTATTAGTCGTGATTTTTACGTGGATGACCTTCTGACTGGCCATGACGATCGAAAGAAACTTTATTCTCTCAAGAGAGGTCTCAACGAAGTTCTGGGATTAGCGAGCTTTAAGCTGGCAAAATGGAACTCTAACGTACCAACGCTCGTGAACGAAACCACCCCCGCAGATACGCGCTTATTGACAATTGGAGAAGAGGAGAAAACTCTGGGCCTCTTCTGGGCTTCCGGGAGAGACACATTATAATATCGGGTGACTTCTCGCAACACGGATGGATGAGTCACGAAGCGAACAGTATTGTCCATTACATCTCGAATCTTTGATCCTCTTGGCCTGGGAGGACTCGTACAATCAGAGCGAAGATGTTGCTACAAAGAATGTGGCAGTTGAATCTAGCATGGGACAAATCTCTTTCAAGCAGCCCTCACACAGAATGGATCAAGTATATTGAGCAACTCTCCACAATTAACGAAATTTGTATTCCATGACTGGTCGTTTGTCAAAATCCAGTGTGCATTGAAATGCATGGTTTTTCCGATGCTTCCGAGAATGCATACGGCGCGTGCAGTTATTTACGCGCAATCGCCACTAGAGATACAAGTACCATACGCTTGTTATGCGCAAAGTCGAAGATCGCAACGATGAAGACGATCCTGGTGCCCCATCTTGAACTCTGTGGAGCATTACTGCTAGCAAAGCTAGTCCATCGGGTGATCGAAATGCTTTTGATCCCAATTAACGATCGTTACTACTGGTGCAACTCAACCATTGCTTTGGCGTGGATCTACGGCAAGCCCTACATCCGAAAAACATTTGTCGCAAACCGAATTACAGAAATTCAGCAGGTGACCAAAGCAGAATGTGGCATCACGTCAAATCAGAAGACAACTCTGCAGGCGTCATCTCCCGAGGAGTGAGCCCGACACAACTAGGTCTCTTCGGCTCTGGTGGCAAGATCCTGAATAGTCGTGCGCATGACCCGAAGAGCATCTCAGCAAAAGGGTTCCGTCGGTAAAGTTCCTAAAACGAAGCTCTGTGTCATCACATTCACACAATTTCTCAGTATAAACGATATTCTCGAGACGTTCTCGTCATTCTCAAAAATAAAGCAAATCATCGCCTACTGTTTACGTTGAAAGGAGACTCGTAAGGCGGCACGGAGTCAATAGATACGACCACTGACCGCCGGCGAATTGGATCAATCCATGAAGCTAATCATTAAGTCCGTGCAAGCACGCTGTTTGCCTCAAGAAATTCGAGAGCTGCTAGCCAAGCAATGCGTCAGCCATGACATTTTCATGTTGACTCTCCACCAATTTTTGGACGATGACGGAATCATACGGGTAGGAGGACGTTTGGGTAACGCACCAATCGAGTACGCATGCCAGTATCCGATCATCGTGCCCGTCAGCCATTATGTCACGCACCCGATCATTTGCAAGGAGCACCGCAAGAACTTGCATTTTGGCGCACAAGCACTGAATTCAATATTGCGGGAGTCCTTTTGGATCCTTTCCGCTTGGTCGACGTAGACATGTTCTTCATAAATGCATTATCTATGTCCGCGCGCGACCTGTTCCTGCCCAACACATTATGGGGGACTTGCCGAAACATGACGCTGGCTTCGATTCGTACATCGAACGAACGCAACATGGACTGTCGTTTGTCTGACTATAGTGAAGCGAAGTACATCGATATTCTCTATTGTTATTCGCGCCACGATGCTTCGATTAAAGGTATGCTTTGATTGGCTGTCACAGAATGGCTGCATCTTCGAAACTACTCATTGTACGATAAAACGCAAAGTACGTTCATATACGGGAGATCAAAATATTCACAGAAATATCAATCGTATCCGCCAATTACGAAGAACACTGTATATTTGTTATACATGAAAAAAAAAGTATTTGCGATGAAAAAATTTAATTTGTTTCAGAAGTAAATGTGATGAAAACTCGACATAAAATTATAAAATCAATTAATGGACGCGATGTAAAAAAATTAGACCTTCGTACTTAGCGCATTTAAATTTTAACATTGACATTCTATTGTAAACGATTTCACTGCACTTTGAAAATGCTCCAAGAATACTTGTTAGCGTCTAGTCGATCGTAAATTTACTTGTATCGAAACGCTACCGCGTCTCTTGATGGGGCTTCTGACACAAAGTGTGAGCTTCCATATCTTCTAAGTTACATTCCGGATCGGTATATACAACGAAAGTCATAGCTTCTTTAAATTTAAAATTTCCACAACTCAATATCTTCTGCTCCTAGTCGGGCAGTAAGATTTTACAATTATTCATATTTAAACAGTCCTGCTTGCGTTTGTCGAAGGAACTTTGAGACGGGAAGTGGTTCAAGCATCTTTTGCATAGAAATTTAATCGTTTTATGCTTAGACAATTGGAAACTTAGCAGTCTAGAGAGATTTTTTAGCCATGCAAAGTGATCAAATTGCTTGATAATCATCATTATCATCATCAACCTCTGTGCTGATATCACTATTAACTATAAGGAGATGAATCATAAGTTTATGTGAAGTATTGTTACTAAAATATACAGACACTATCTCACTTACACCTCTCTCTGCATTTGTCTATACCGTAGATATTAATAGTTAATCCATTCAACCTCTTGGATTTCGAGATATCTCTGAGACGAATTAGAAAATTTATACCTTCGTTTTGAGTTCGGAGCTGTAATGAGGATAAAAACTAGTTACGCAACCGTTTTCATGTAAAGGGTGAAGAGCAGCGATTATAGACCACAGGAAACAAAACTCATCGGTGTTCTTGATAATCGCTACAGCCTGTTTATATTGAATGTCTTGAGGTAATTTCACGAATGTCGATAGGGCTGCCCGGAGTGATACATATCGATTTATACTGATCATCAGTATAATAATCCTGATTCCCGCTATTGAAAATAATCTACCATCTCGAGTAAATATTCTGCTAGATTAACACCAAACTACCTTTTTATGTTCGTAGAAGGAAGGATTATCACTTTTTTTGTAGTGAATTTAATTTCGTCAATTCCACGGTTCTTCAATGTTTAAAATTTAGATGCTAGTACACCGTTTATTTTCAAATTCCCTTTTCCTTTTAGAGCATTATTAAGTCGTACCATTGTCAGAGCTTTCGAATTCTAAAGAAAAGTATTGATGTCCCCGAGTGGAATATTTACAATAGCACCACTAGTGTAGGACAGATATCGTGAAATAGGGCGTGGCGACAGTGGGCCCCCTTGTCTCGCGATAAGTGTCCTCATGATAATGATAATTCATCTAATGACAATTCGTCTAAAGAGAACCACACACACACACACACACACACACACACACACACACACACACACACACACACACACACACACACACACACGCACACACACACACACACACACACACACACACACACCACACGAGGATGTCTGTAACCTCTACGTGGCGCGTCCCCAGGTGGCGAATCGGGGAATGCCCACTCGTAAGAGAGGGTAAGGTTGAAATAAAATAAGCCTTGCGGACCAACAGACTAGGGGAAGGAACCCCGAACAGAAACCAAATATGGAAGGTGGTAAAAAAAACAAAATACTCCAGGTGGGTACCTCTCATGTAGAGAGTAATCCCACCGCTGGTTCCGATCGAGTGAAAGCCAGGAATGGAAGGTGGTGCCATGGTGGCCCATCCCAGCCAACAACAACTGGCAACCGCTAAAGCGGAGGAGGTCTTTACAAGACTAAAAAAAGACATGGAGAGCCTTGCGCAATTCATTCTCGAGAAGAAAAACTTGCACAAGGAACTCAAAGATATGTCGAGGAGTGCTACCAGGGCGCTGCGAGAGTTAGAGAAAGTGTGGCGGGATGCCGTTAAGCCGCAGACATTGCCTTCCGGGGAGGATAGGGTGACCCAAACATCCCCTATCTTCCGAGCGGGGGTCGTGGAGGCGGCAAGCAAACGGGAGCGTCCCTCACCACCTATGGTACCGGCTAGCAAGAGGCCTCGCAACAGTGGGGCCAAAAAGCCACCGATACCCGAAAGTGGAACACTTGCGCGGCAACAACAACAGCCAGAGCCGGTATGGACCGCCGTAACCCGAATGAAGCCGAAAAAAACGGCTACCGCGAGGACGGAGAATTCGCGAAAGACGAAACGGGAAGCCCCCAATGCAAAACTGGGAAAGATAAGGCCCTCCCGACCCGATGCTATTAAAATCAACTCATCGGGGGAAACGTCATACGCGGACATACTCCGGAAGGTGAGAGCCGCATCGGACCTCAAACCACTGGGAGAGAGGGTCACTCGCATCAGGCGCACTAGAGCAGGAGAACTGCTACTAGAACTGGGAAGGTCTGGAACGTTGACCCAAGAGCTCCAAATCGTGGTCTCATCGGAGCTCAAGGACGCGGCCGAAGTCCAGACTCTGACCCACAGAGAGTCCCTTAACATCGTGGACATGGACGAAGCCACGACAAAGAAAGAGGTGGTTGAGGCCATTAATGCGGTCGCCGGGCCAGGAATGGTGACCCTGGAGAACGTGAAACTCCGGCGGTCGTACAGTGGCACCCAGGCGGCCACGATACTGCTTTCAGCTGCAGCTGCGAAAAAAATGCTGCAAGCACGGAAAGTAAAGATTGGCTGGGTGAATTGCCGGGTACGGCTGCGTGAAGCATCCTCGCGCTGTTTTAAATGCCATGACACCGGGCATGTCGCGAGGAATTGCAAAAGCGCGGTTGACCGGTCGAGGCTATGCTTCCGATGCGGAAAGAAGGGCCACAAGGCTGTAGACTGCACGAACGCAGGCAAACGAGCAAAGCAGGTAGGAACACAGAACACAGAACAGAACAGCAGCAATGGTTAAGGTACTCCAACTAAACCTAAACCACTGTGCGGTGGCACAAGACCTGCTGTTCCAGATGGTCAGAGAAGTGAAGGCCGACGTCGCCATCATCAGCAAGGAGTACAGGGATCTTAGTGAACCTAACTGGGTAGCCGATACCACCAACAAGGCGGCTATTTGGGTATGTGGACCTCTCCACATATCCAACTAAATAGCAGCACCCCTACCCGGTTTCACCTGGGTGGAAGTGGCTGGTCTTAGACTATACAGCTGCTATATATCACCTAGCGATACCATCGATCAGTTCCTAGGATTCCTCGACGCCATTGTTGCCAGTGCAAGAACTTCCCGCCTACCCGTTGTAATCGGGGGGGACTTCAACGCATGGGCAACAGAGTGGGGCAGCGCGTAGACCAACAACCGCGGTCGCGCCCTCCTGGAGGCCTTTGCAACACTGGAGTTAGAGATTGCGAATACCGGAAATACGCCAACTTACACCAAAGGCAACAAGTCTTCCATAATCGACCTGACCTTCATCGACCCAAAATTGATGGGGGAAGAGTTAGAGTGGAGAGTTAGCAATCAGTACACGGGCAGCGATCACCACGCCCTCGTGTACGAGCTCCAGCTGACCAGCGGAACAACTCCACTGCAGCGTCAGTGCAGAAAAAAGAGATGGGCACCGTCCACTTTCAACCAGGAAACGTTCATCTGGTCTCTGGTAGAAATAAGGGTTGAAGAAACTGCCGAGGAAAGAGCACGAAGCCTCTCACAAGCCATAACAGCGGCCTGTGATGTCTCCATGGCCACGAAATCTAACCGAAGCGGTCGTCCACCAGTTTACTGATGGAATCAAGACATCGCAAGAATTAGACGAGAGTGCCTTCGAGATCGTAGGCGGTACCAAAGAGCAAAGCATAGGCCGCAATATCAAGAACTAAGCGCGGCCTATGAAGCAAAAAGGAAGGCTGCCATTAAAGTAGCCAGGAGGAAGTGCTGGCAGAACTTCTGTGCAGAAGTGGACCGCGATCCCTGGGGACGACCGTACAAAACGGTTATGACCAAGATCAAACCCAGGGGTAGCAGTGGCCCATCCTGTCCGGCCTTCCTCGACAGGGTCGTCCGCCATCTCTTCCCAAAACACCGGGAAAGAGAGCCCGACACTGGCCTGATGCGAGTCAATGATACGGAGCCGCCAGCCGTCACCGAAGCTGAGCTTAAGATGGCTGCCAAAAGAATCGCAGCCCGTAAAGCCCCCGCGCTTGACGGAGTTCCTGGCGTGGCCATAAAGGCCGCTGCGCTGAATGCCCCCGATTTATTCAGGGATACATTCACTGCGTGTTTGCGGGAAGGAATCTTCCCGGCACAGTGGAAGTTTCAGAGGTTGGTACGCCTCCCCAAAGGGAATAAACCCCCGGATGAACCATCCTCGTACCGACCGCTGTGCATGCTGGACATCGCAGGCAATTACTGGAGCGAGTGTTATGTGCCAGGCTAGAAACTGCCATCGAGCTGGCCGGAGGTCTCTCCGACAATCAGTTCGGCTTTCGGAAAGGTCGCTCAACAGTGGACGCCATTGACCGAGTTGTGACACTCGCTACCGACGGCATCAGTGGTAGTCGGAACACCAGGCACATGTGTGCTGTAATCGCATTAGACATAAGAAATGCGTTCAACTCGGCCAGGTGGGATCAAACCATGGAGGCACTAGAACACCATAAAGTGCCGCTCTACCTACGGAGGGTCATATCGAGCTACCTGACAGACCGAACCCTACTCTATGACACCGATGATGGCAAGCACTCCTACAACATCACGGGAGGTGTGCCTCAGGGTTCGGTTCTGGGGCCCCTGCTCTGGAACGTCCGGTACGACGGTTTGCTTAGGCAGTCCCTTCCAGGCGGGGTGTCAATGGTTGCCTTCGCGGACGATGTTACATTGATCGTCGTCGCGAAGAGTATTAATGAAATACAGCATCTCGGCGATGAAGCAATCGAGGTAGCAGCCGACTGTCTGAGCGACCATGGGCTAAAGCTGGCGGCGGAAAAGACCGAGGTGGTGCTCATATCTCGCGCCAAAAAGAGAATCCACGCCACCTTCACAATAGAAGATACGAAGATCAATACAGCTGATACGATTAGGTACCTCGGGGTCACTATAGACGCGCGGCTGTCCTTTAAATATCATATTTTGCACGCTGGCACAAAAGCAGCGAACGTGGCTCGAGCGCTCGCGGGAATTATGCCCAACATAGGGGGACCCAAACAACCACGACGGTCCCTTCTCGCTACGGTTGTGAGTTCCGTAATACTTTACGGGTCTCCAATCTGGGCCAAGGCTCTGAGAAGCCACGCGAGTTACGGAGCCACTTGCCGACGGGCATGGAGGATAGCCGCGCTAAGGGTGACTTGTGCGTGGCGAACTGTGTCTCACGCTGCTCTCTCTGTGGTCGCGGGACTTCCCCGCATAGACTTGCTAGCATCGGAGAGAGCCGAACAGTACTGTGACAGAAGGCATGCAGAGAACGATGCCATCGACCAGGAGCGTAGCCAGTGGACTACAGGGACCACAAATGAATGGCAGCGCCGATGGGATTTAGCAAGTGAGGGCCGGTGGACCCACCGCATCATCCCAAACGTGTTGGAGTGGACGGGCAGGAAACACGGGTTCGTCACCTTCCATCTGACTCAGGTGCTTACCGGACACGGCTGCTTTCGCAGCTACTTACATCGAATCCGTGTTTATCAAAGCGCGGAATGCCCAACATGCCTTGGTGACGACGAAGACATGGAACACGTTCTCTT